>LPNX010279302.1:26751-55885 GCA_001517045.1 Pseudotsuga menziesii | reverse complement strand
ATTCAGGGGGGGTGTTAGGATTATTAATCCTCCCTTGTCCAATTTGGTCATATGTCTAAATCGGGAGTCCATCCAGTCTATTTATAGTCATTAACACCATTGTTTCCACTTGGACTAATTGGGGCACATGTTTCAGTTACTAAAATGTGGGGAACACTAATTGAGGCTCATTACCATTGATTTCACTTGATTGCATTAGTTTAGGAGCCTCCTAGACCAATCCCTACAATCTAGGAGCCAATGGAAGTGCCGAAACCAACCAAGGTCAGTTTAGTTTAGTTGAGTACTGGTTAAGCTAATTTAGGAGTCATTTACATTCAGTTCTATTCCTCTAAATTTAGTTAGCACTAGGTTTACTTGATTGGAGTTAGGAGGGGTGCATTTCTTACCTACCACAGTAAGTTATCCTTAGTCAACATTGAATGTAACACTTGAGTTCTGTTTTAGAACTTCGATGAAATTCGGTTATGGTTTAGACAAGGTCAGTTAACTATTGAGTCCACTGATAGTGATTTTACACAAGGTCTTAGTTACCTGTAGTCAAGTAGAGTCTAATCAGTTCGAATTTCCTCATGTGGATTCGAATTGCTTGTAGCTATTAAAGCCATTGTACTTCATTGTAATTATTATCTAATTACTGTTTGATTAATGAAAAGCATTCACAGCTGCAAGCTATTTTTGCACTGTTTCATTCTTCAATAATTGAGTAAATTATGTGATTTATCTTATGAGTTGTGTGTTTGTCCACAGATCTATGTGCTCAATTTAATATAAATATCCATTTGAATCTTCCAAACCATGACACTTGTTTAAGAAATGAGGGAGGTTTTTGTGAATCATATTGTTCTTGATAAAAAAATATTTAGGTTTATTGAAATTTACTTCCATCCCCTTGTAATTAGTGTCCAATGACGATGAATAAAATAAATAATTAAGACACTTTGATAGCATAAACATATACAACATCTTTACAACTCATTGTTTCAATGCTGCAAGTTTGAAAAATTCATCAAACGTTGGACAACCCTAAGAAAATAAAGTTCAAATTCATGAGAATTTTAATGATGTTAGACCACTAGAATAATTTACTTAAAATATAAGATCCAAGATAAACTCATTAATAAAAAGAAACATATTAAAACAAACCTAAGGGGTATGAGGTAATATGGAATGAAGCACACTTTAGAAGACTAAAATAAAACATTTAAAGGATTCAAAAGGAAAAATAATGAAAAGGAAAGGAAAATTCTAAAGTGTAGTTCTAGTACTAACATCGGTATCCAATTGGGGATGGATTCTTTCCTTTAAATATTCAAGAATTTTCAGAGTAGATGCCTGCTCCTGAAATTACCTCTGCAATTTATCTTTCCTACTATTCATTGCAAACCCAAAGCAACAATAAGTTCTTCTCATCGAGCTCTGAAATGACCTTTCTTTGTAACTAAGAATGAGCATCAATACCCCTTTAGGATGGACCCATATTACACATCATAATTGTTGTACATCATCAAGGTTGAACAAGAAGAATGCTAGAAACAAATTGTACACTACAACTATTGAAGCTGACTACTAAAAATTTCCACAATATTGAAAAAAGATGCTCAAAGTGCTCATCTTATTCACACTTTAGAATGCTACGCAAATAAGTAAAATCAAATATCCAATGCAATAAGGAAAGAATCTTGTTTATTGTTTTACCTCCATGCATGTTTTTGTTCAGGAGAAAAATGAAACACCTACTTAATGGAAACTCAAAGAAAAGCTTGAAAACAAACTTACTATTGATCCAATATGAAAACTTGAGCATGAATATTGATTCCAAAAATACTACAAAAATATACTCAAAAGAATGCAAACTGATCTCACCATAATCCATGAAATTGTCACTTTGATTCAAGTGATTGAAATTCCATGAATCTATCTCGTCCTGTACATCTTCACTTTTATACGATTTACTCAATGAGCTGTCATAAAAAGGCCAAAAATATGGATAAAATTGTTGCAAATAAACCCCTTTTAGCAACAATGACATGACTAGTTCTGACACTAATTGGTCATCAACTTCATTTTCAAACTAAGGGTTATTCAATAGCTATAAATTTGAATTGATAGAGTCCTCCATATAACATGCTATAGAATCATGAAAAACAAGTGAAGGTTGTTGACTTATAACACTGTGAAGATTATTCTTTAGTAATTCAAATGAAGAAAAACACAAGGGAAACATATGTTTTAGCAAACTTATCACTTTCCTAATATTTTTCATCATTGTCACAACTGGAATATGCACGCTGATTGTTTTCATCTAATTGTTGAGAAATACAATTTTTTGATAAAAAAATACTGTTGGTTTTTCTAGAAGGTAAAAATCATAATCATCATCATATTTAGGAATATAAGTAAACTCTCTGATGCCATCAAACATTAAAATTGATACAAAACTTGTTTCTCAATAGGTTGATCTACTAACTCACTTCGAGGACACTCCACAAGTTGATGCATAAAACAGTCAAATCATTTCTTATCATGGACTTCTAAATAAAATACTTCAATATCAACATCATACCCATCATACATAGTAGAAATTTGATTTAACTATAATTATAATGACGAAGATGTATGTATATCAATAATGCGACCTTCGACAAAAGTTTATGTTCATAAGGATTTGTAGCAACAATCCAATAAAAACGGGGGAATCTTCATATTCTTCTTGAAAATAACTAGAAGATTGTTTAGAGTCATGAGAATCAGATTGTTCTTCAACGATACCTTCATTACAATCCCGATATTCACTTTCAAATAATTATCCTCATAATTAGCTTCATGTTTCCAAACATAAAATTATTTGGTAGACAAAAAATTTGAAAAACATTGGGAGCCATAAAATTCTAAACATCACTATAAAATTGTATTTCCACCGACAGAGTGGCTACCTTTTTTGTTTTTTAACCCAATTTGTTTCCAACCGATTGTGCAATTTTTTGTGCTGTGATGTTTTTAACCTTTGAAATAGTTTTGGGTTCTAGCCGCAGCTAGTGGAAAAATATTTCATTTGCAACCGATGTCCTCCATCAAGTTGTTTTATCTAGGGAGAGCTGATAGCAGTGGATACCATTCATTTTCAGAGCCGATGCTAGCGGTCAGTTAAGTTTTCTTGTGATCGATTGTCTCTTGCACCGCAACGATAGAAGATCATGTCGAGGCATCAATGGATTATCTTTAGTAGAGAGTGCCGATGGTTGTGTAAATTTTGTTGGTTTGGAACCGCTGTGGTCAGGAGTCTTTTTTTCATTTCACACCAAACAACGTTCTTTTATGCTCATGCGACAGAAATAATTCATGAACCACATTAAATTGTTTTTCTCATTCTTTATTATATATAACCAGTGGGGTTCATTGCTGTGATTACGGTTTCATTATGGGCGTTACGGGTTGTTGAAGACTATGGAGCTTACCCCTTTTTAGCATTCGTTATGAGCTAGGGCACTGCCACTTGGAGCTTACGGGGCTTTTGGCACCACATTTTCAAGATTCTGTGTGCTTTTCCTGCTAGGTAGGATCTAACCTGTATCTTTTGATTGGTAGGATGGTGATTTTGTGACTTGTCTAAATAGGTGGCTCGTCTAGGTTTCTAGATTAGGGTTGTTGACTGTAATTTTTCCTTTCCTTCCTTTTGATTTGTTTTGACGTTCCATCTTACTCGACCATCCATGCTTTTTTGTTGACATATCTTTCTCATACCTTGGTTTCATTTTTTAGCTGCTCCCAGCCTGGTTCTACCGTTTCCATTCAGATATGGCTAGCTTAGGGCTCCAGTTATGCAATGATGATGTCGAGATGACTGTAAATTTTTTTGACTTTTTCCTGACTATTTTTTATTATTATCTATTTTCACTGAGAGAGGCCATCGAAGCCATGGAGCTCTAGAGGTTTTGGTTCCATCGATTTCGTAACCTCATTGTTGACCTTTATGGACAATGCCATAACACTGCATTTAGGCCCCAGAATGGCACCACTGCTCTCTTCTATTTTGTATCATGGGACTCATAGAGTGGTCGTGTGTATGTTTTCGAGGGTTGTTTGGATCAATACTTGGCATTGTGCTTACGAACGATCGATTTAGAATCTCGATGTTGCATATAGAGCTCGCATACGAGCTATCATTTTTTGATTGGTTTTAATATTACATTAGGTTTGGATTTTGGATGGTATGCGAGGTTTTATGGTGCAAATTTGTTTCCGATGGGTAAAGACGATATGGTAAATAATATAGCGGTTAAGATTTTATTAAATTGAGCACATAGATCTGTGGACAAACACACAACTCACAAGATATATCATACACTTGACTCAATTATTGAAGAATGAAACAGTGCAAAAATGGCTTGCAGTTGTGAATGCTTTTCATTAATCAAAGAGTAATTAGAGAATAATTACAATGAATTATAATGGCTCAAATAGCCACATGAAATTTGAATCCACATGAGGAAATTCGAATTGATTAGACTCTACTTGACTGTAGGTAACTAAGACCTTGTCTAAATTACTGTTGGACGACTCAATAGTTAACTGATCTTGTCTAAACCGTTACCAGAGTTCAACGAAGTTCTAAAACAAAACTAAAGTGTCTACTTCAGTGTTGATTGAGGCTAACTGACTATTATAGGTGAAAAATGTGCCTCTCCTACATGCAACCATGCAAAACTAGCACTAACTGAATGTAACTGACTCCTAACTTAGCTTGACTAGTCACTAACTAAACTCAACTACTGAAGGTTCATGTTGGCACTCCCAGTATCTCATAAATTGTATGAATTGATCTAGGAGGCTCCCAAAATGATGCATGCAAGTGCAATCAGTTGCACTAGGCCTCAGTTAGTGTTCCCCACACTTTAGTAACTGGAACATGTGCCCCAATTAGGCCAAGTGGACCCAATGGTGCTAGTTACTAAAAATAGACTAGATGGACTCCTGATTTAGACATATGAACAAATTGGACAAGGGAGAATTAATAATACTAACACCCCCCATGAATGCTAACTTGGAAAATCTATGGTCTTGGTAACTAAGACCATAGGTCACCCATTGCATCAAGTAAAGTAAAGGAACTGCTCAATACAAGGAGTTGGGGAAAAAACAACATCGGAAAAAATCCCTCCCTCTAATTAAGTAGGTAGAATTAGGATCAATAAAGTTCTTATGTGCACACGTATCCTGGCACATGGTATGTGAGCCTCTCCATCATTATGTCTATAGAAATATACCTCTTTTAAAGAAGAATGATATGCTCAACTAAATCAGAAATATAGACAGCTGCACGATGGAGACTGGACCCGTGTAGAGCAACTAAAGTGAACTGATAAGTGAGAAAAGGTTCTTGAGGATTCAGAACATGTGAGGAAATATCAATAAAATGATATGTTGCATCCATGAACAGAAAACCATGAGTGGTAAAATAATCACCAAGTGTTAGGAGCAAGTGTTCAGAAGGATGCAAAATGTCTTCCTCTTTACTAGTTCTGTGAGGAGTTGAGCATGCAATCAATGGTAGAGAAGCACTGGGATAGTTGAGAGCGAATGCTTGAGCTCCATATTCTGATATAGCCTCTGAAATAACTAATGAATCACATAATAAAATATCAGAAACCTCATAAGAGGAAACTAACACGAAATCACCAGTAGCAGTTTTGAAGAGAAATTGCGGTACTTGATTTTTCACAACGGAATTGGTGAGAGAAGCTACAAGCATGACTGAAAGATATTGGATTTTAAAATTTGAACCAAAAAATATAGGATCAGAAATTAAATCAAATCTAAACAGGTTCCCAACAGATCCAAAACTATGAAATGAAATCAAATCTCGAACAACAGTCTTGTAGGAGACTTGCGGTACTTGTTTCTTCAGACCATTGATGAGAACAACTACAAGTAGTACTAAAATATTATGAATTTGAAATATTAAACCAATAAATATCAGATCAGATACAAATCAGATCATATCAGATCCAATAAGGTTGATCTCAGATCCAATGAAATGGTCAACCGAGACAGTGGATGCACAGCTTTCTTCTTCTTCAAAATTCTAAATTTTGGGGCATGCAATCCTTCAAGAATTTGTTGGAAGATATAGATAATGGGAAGTGAATGGATCACTATGGTAATTTGATATTTCTTCCAAAATATCCAAGGTATTACATATTTGCACACTAGAAGCAACATTAGAGAGAGAAAAATCAAATTCCTCTTCACTTTTGGAAGCAATTACTGGAAAATTTTGCAGAAAATTCAAAGGAAAGTCACCTGTGAATGTTTGCATGGAAGTCTAGTAGTATCTTTATTCAATATCATACATTCAAATGTATTCTTCTACTTCAGCCATATGAGGATATGAGATATCATAAATCTCATAAACTTATGGAGCATCAGGAGAAGGAGTCATTGCAATGAGATTGTCTTCAATTCGAATTGACTGTGTAGAAGCTTCCGCTTCTTCTTCATTTTGAACAAATTCATCAGAGAGAGTGGAGGACGATATTTTTGGATTTATAATTCTTATGGTTATGGTCTCCGAAGTTCTATTATGATCCTCATCAATCATTCAAAAGGTTCTGTCCAATATTTTCAAGAGATCCTTTGGGTTTTTAACAGATATTTTGAGGTAGCGCATGCTAGGAGAAAGGGCCATACACATTGTTCCATAAGCTGCATCACATTGATTTAGCTAGTCATCCACTCTCTAAAAGGACTCTTCACCAAGTCCAATAGAGAATTCATATAGATCTTGTCTTTTCAAACATAAAACCATCTTCATCTTCCATTCTGAATAGCTTGTGAGTAGGATGGAAAGAAGAACTAATGAATCTAGAATTGATGAAGACATTCAAAGTTGTACCTACAAAAACACAAAAGGGGCACTATAAGGTCAGACAGCCTGCACATTTTAGGTTTTCATCAAACCTAGCATAGTTGATCAAGCTTGATCAACAATTCCTTAACTTGGGGTATTAAGTGGTAAACCTTCTGCTTCTGGTGCAAAGCTGGAAGGAGCAATTTTGCTAAAAAATGATATGGTAGGAGATCTGAGGAGGAGAAGCACCTTGTCCACAGAGGATATGATACCATATTAAATTGATCACATAGATCTATGGACAAACAAACAACTCATAGGATATATCACGTAATTTACTCAGTTATTGAAAAATGAAACCGTGCAAAAATGGCTTGTAGCTATGAATGATTTTCATTAATCAAATAGTAATTAGACAATATTACAATAAAGTATAATGGATTAAATAGACACATGCAATTTGAATCCACATGCAGAAATTCCAATTGATTAGACTCTACTTAACTGTAGGAAACTAAGACCTTGTCTAAATCACTATCGAAGGACTCAATAGTTAATTGACCTTGTCTAAACCATTACCAGAGTTCAACAGAGTTCTTAAACACAACTTAAGTGTATACTTTAGTGTTAACTGAGGCTAACTAAATGTGGTAGGTGATAAACGTGCCTCTCCTGCATGCATCCATGCAAACCTAGCACTAACTGAATGTAGAGGACTAGAACTGAATGTAACTGACTCCTAACTCGGCTTGACTAGTCACTAATTGAATTCAACTACTGAAGGTTGACGTTGGCACTCCCAATGGCTCATAAATTGTAGGAATTGATCTAGGAGGCTCCCAAACTGATGTGTACAAGTGAAATCAGTGGCACTAGGCCTCAATTAGTGTTCCCCACACTTTAGTAACGGGAACATGTGCCCCAATTAGGCCAAGTAGACCCAATGGTGCTGGTGACTAAAAATAGGCTGGATCAACTCCCAATTTAAACATGACTCCCAATTTAGACATATGACCAAATTAGAAAAGGGAGGATTAATAATCCTAACAGATTGCTCTATAAAAAAAATATTTGTCAACAACATAATATCTTCTATAGTAGTTTTTCAGCCTTCTCATATCTATGAATGCATGTGGTTTCTAACAGTAGTTATGCTAAGACATGTTTTTGTGTGTTTTCTGTAGGCTCACTCTATATCCGATACAATTCCTCAGAAAATAAAGAATAAAGAAAAATTTGTAAATGAAGAATCTGACGTAGAAATCACGCTTCAAGTAGAATAATATATGCCGACACTAAATCTGTGACTGCGGTCGAGCCTGAATTCAAGTGGGGGAAGATTTATCATATGTTCCAAGATCAGAAAATTCCATACGCAGACTTGGAGGATCGACACTTGTTTGTAAATATATTAAGATAAAGAATTACAAAAGTATCCACATGACCGTAGTTGTTTCCTTCCTCCGAGGTGATTCGATGGATTTTGTCTGAGGCTGATGCAAAAGAGATGATCATGTACAATGTTGAAGATAAAGGATTTTCCTCTTTCACCACTGCATTCATAGCTAAATATTACTATTGTCCAATTTCATAGGTTAGCATGACCAATGATTTTCCAAATACCCTGACTATTTATTAAATTGGATGTGCAAATATGATGACAATGGAAGGAAAGTACTTTCGACCAAGATCATATGGGGAATATGAAACTGCCAGTCTGCGCACCCTATATAGGATGGTAGCCCTAATGTTGAATGTTAAATTTTTATCATTTAATCAATATGATATAGTATCTTATCTGAGAGAATAACATGCACAACAATAATCACAAGAGACAAGAGACACAAATAATTTTCCTCGGGGAAACCATAAAGGAGAAAAACCCACAACTTCCTCAGAGATAGAATGATAACCAGTAGAAAAAGTAAAACCCGAAAACATAAAGATGATATCTAACAACTGATCTCTCTCACTTGTGCCAACACTTTCTCTCTCACTCATTGTGGGGACTACTTCCCCGACTTACAATGGAGGGTTAAACTCATTGAATTTACATCACTTTATTATATTAAGGACTCTCCTGATAGGAACATTTTGGTACAATGAAATACAAATGATTCTCCTAAGACGAACATCGGGGTACCATATAAGATATACAAGTGAATACATTCTGAAGTTAGAAATACATCATCACACCCTCTTAACTAGGAAGGTATTCTATAGACACAATTCATCAGCACAATTCTTCATCGCTGGATCATCACTGGATCATCATCAAAGATGTATCATTACTGGATCACCATCATCACTGCTTTCACTATCTCGATCAAATGGTGCTATCTCTCAATTCTAATCATCATACGAAGTTCTACAGAGCCAGCCCTTTTTCATGTTGGTTGTAGGCCTAGCCTCCATGTAGGTCTTCATCTTCTTCTGCACTTATATCTGACCATGGGAGGAACACATATAACAACCATGTCAGAAAGGCCCACCAAAAACTTATATCTGACCATGGGAGGCCCAGCCTATCACCATGTCAGAAAGGACCAACACTTACATCTTATCTAGTTAGAAATTCCCATCACTTACATCTGACCCATTCATAAAATCCCATCACTTACATCCTTAGGCATGGTAGGACACACCAGATACCATCCGAGGAAATTCCCAGCACTTACATCCTCTGACATGGTATCTACCATCTGAGGAAAGGCCCAACACTTACATCTGACCCAGTAAAAAAGGCCCAACACTTATATCTAACCCAATCAGAAAGGACCAGCACTTACATCCTTCGACATGGTAGGACACACCATCTACCATTCAAGGAAAGGCCCAACAATTACATCTTTCAGCATGGTATATACCATCCAAGGAATGGCCCTACACTTAGATCTGACCAGGGGAGGAACCAATCCTACCACCGCATTAGAAGGGCTCTACACTTACATCTGACCATGGGAAGAACACATCCTGCCACCATGTCAGAAAGGCTCATGGACTCATCAATTCCCCATGGAGGGAATCTTGATCTAGCGAACACTAAGATTCTCCCTGAAGTACTCAAACTTCAATGTAGCCATTTCTATCATAGAATCACATAAGGGATGATTACGTCTAAGGATAACCTGCGAGCTTTGCCAAGACCGATTACATCTGAGGAAAACCTACATGACCATTTATGTTTGAGCAACCTACGAGCTTCGCCAATATTTTATGCTCAGATAACCTATCTCACTAGCTATGCTGTAACTCCCTCTTTCAAGAGATCTTGGTCTAGATCACAAACTGGAGCTTCACTATTCCTCTCTCATCTTTTCTCAGCAGCATGCATGACTCCTTCCTGCTAAACCAAGATATCACACCTGATCTCATACTGAGGCAGCAGCTCAAAGTGCTCTTCCTATCAATGGCCATGCCTTCCCAATACGAATCCACCTAACCCTCCAGGTTAGTCTTCTAATTTGCTTCATACTTGAGCCCATAGTAAACTGTACTCTTAAGTTACCTCAAAATATGCTTTGCAACAATTAGGTGAACATGTCTTGAATCCGTCAGGAACTAGTTCAATGTGTTCACAACAAAGCAAATATCTAGTCTTGTATTCGTCAGGTAGATTAAGGACCCAATAATCTGATGATACATAGTAGCATCAACCAAATCTGATAAAGCATCACTCAATAGCTTCATGTTCAATGCCATAGGTTTGGTGATGGCCTTGTAGTCCGTCATCCCGAACCTCTTCAGGATCTCTATTGCATACTTCCCTTGTCCCATGGATATTCTATCTGCATTCTGCCACACCTCCATGCCTAGAAAGTAGTGCATCATACGCAAGTCCTTCATCACGAACTCGGAAGCAATTCTCCTTCTTGCAACTTTAATGAGTGCCTATTTCTTTGTTAGGAACAAGTCATTGACATATAACAAGAGCATCATTGCTATTCTACCTTCAACGTTGAAGTAAAGGTCATAATCCACTTTACTCGTAGTAAATCCTAGAGCCATCAGTAAGTTGTCCATCCTGTCATACCATGTCGAATATCAGAATCTTCTACAGTCACTCTCTCTGAAGTGGAGCATCATTCTCCCTATACATTTCGTACTCTATGTATTGAAACATTATGTACTGGAGTGACAAGTAGCTTCGTTTGCTACTAATATTCTATGTATCCATCTAGTGTCACTAGATACCAACATCCTCTCTCTTGAACCTTTTCAAAAGTTCTTCTTGCACCCATCTGTGAGCTTGTCATCCTCTATAGGCGTTCATATTCAACCTTGTAGAAAAGGTTAAGATATTCATCACTCTAGGTGATCTTCAAGCTCCTCATGTATGTGTTATCCCATGGGTGTCTTCTGAGCTCGTGCAGGGCCTTCCTTAATTTGTACACATGAGTCTTCGTGTCATGTGTCTTAACTTCTAGTGGCTACAAATGTCTCTTCGTAGTCTATGCCTTCTATCCATGAGAAGCCTCCTGATATGAATATTTCCTTGTATACCATGATGTTTCCATCTACTACATGCTAGATGTTGCGGATTCATATGGAATATACTACGAACTTCCCTTCAAGTCTCAATACTGCATCCTAGACATTATTCTTCTTGATCTGGTACTCTCCTTCCTTTTATTCTTGGCTACTTCTTCATATATGGAAGGTTCTGCATTAATGATGTTGCTCAACAGTGTCACATAACTTCATTGTTTTTGAGACCTCTTCTTTATTTGAAAGTATCATCATATTATTGTTCATTTGGATAATTTCTTGAACTGTCATCACTTGTTCTTCAGAGCAAGTCATATCCTTCTTTTGTAGGAAATTTTCCACAATCTTTCCTATAAGTCAAATGTATTAGTTGTATGGTTAGACACATTTCATAAGGTATATTCATAATGAAGAATTCTTTTGCATCAAGATATAATCATGCAACTATTTTAGCCAATACAACATTCATCAATATCTTATGGAAACTTTCTAGATGCCTTCCATCTCTACCAGGACAACATTGAGATTGTGCACTATTCAATATGTCAGCAAAGAGGTTTCATTCTAGATAAGTATCAATGGAGAGTTGTATAGCACCATGGGATACTTACCCATGACATACATATCAGTAGTATACTGTCATGAATGCAAACATTCTATCATGCATAACACATCAACTGAATATAAACTAAGTGGCATAAAAAATAATATCATGAGATGACAATTGAATACTTATCTTTATTTGTTTCATGGGTAGAATCCTTATTCATCCTTCAGATTCATCATCTTATTTATTCATAACAACATCATTTATTATCCAAATGATAATATGGATAAGAGGTTCTTTAAGAGTTGAGTCCTCTATATTCCTCATCGCTTGATGGATCTTCTTTGGAACGTGAGAGCTTGATCTTCAATTGGTCACATCTTCTCTTTTTCTTATTATGAGCTAATCTTCTTCTTATGTGCACTCTTTCTAGAGTCTGCTGAAAGTAATCACTTCCTTTTGGAACACATTCCTCAAATGAATGAATCCCATGATCCTGGGAGGCCATTCAAGTTGGTTATAATAGTACCTTATTCTTCTTCGACTGCTTCGTCTTAGCATCAAACAATTCCTTTTGGTTTCTTCATGGATGACACATGAGGGATGAGATGATATTTAATAGAATATGAAATGATTCCCTTGGCTCTAGCATTATCCTCATCTCCCTCTATCTCCTAGAACTTTCTTACTGAAATATTGATCCAAGTCAATTTCTTGAAGGATCACAAAATTCCTACACTTCATCCTATTTATATTATTTTCTTCAAATAGCTTGGTTAAGGAATCAAACATATCCTTAGGTTTCTTAAGAGAAGACACTTGTGGTATAAGGTGATGGAATCAACAATAATCCTCTTTGGCTTGACCAAGTTCTTCTTGAGAAGTATGAGATAATATTCAAACTTTATTTGGAAATACAGATGAAATGAGGGGACATCAACTCAAAAATGAGTTGATCTCACTAATTCCTAGAAATTTCAAGTCCTTACAAGTCTACTTCTCCTAGTTCAAATCCCTTATTTTGCAGTTGAAACAATGTGATATTGAAAAGAAAGATGAAAAACTAGTTTTCGACATACATTCAAATCTTGGAATTGACTAATGAGTATTTGTATCTACCTTCCATGCCATTAAGTTGGAGGCTCGAACCTGGAAGATGGATTAACTGGTAGATTTCATGGAATCCTTGACTCAGGAGAAATATACGTTGGTCATGATGAGCACGATCAAACCTTCCAGAGACCAAGCTTTGGTTGCTAGAGATTCAAAGGAAAGAAGAAGGCTAAGAATCCTCTTGATCAAAATGGATACATGTCGAGGTCTCCTGAGGATTTTGAAAAATACAAGAAGAAGAACTCACACATGAAGAAAGGTAAAGGTGAAATGAACATGTATACATACTGTCGTAGGGGATTCATCTTGAGATATCTTACATGAAGAAACAAATCGATATGATGATTCAACTCCTGGAAAATAATGAAATATATCTTCTCGAAGGCGCAAATAAGAAGGAAGGAGGATCAAGTTTTCAAGACAAGGAGAGAGTTCATGCCCTAGTTGCTAGCATTGTATGATCTCCTTCCTTTATCATTAATTTTGGAGCTTCAAGGCACATGGTTTCGATAAGGGAGGCCTACTCCTCTCTTGATGATTCAAATGGTCCAAAGATTTTGTTGGGAGATAACTCTAAAATTGAAATTAAGGGAAAGGGTAGGATAGAACTTGACCATGGTTCCTTTAATAATGTTTTGTATGTCTATGGACTTGCTGCTAATATCTTGTAAGTCTATTAGATGACCCACACTGGGTCTCCTCAGAATGTTTTCTTTAATCCCAATGATGTTGAAATCTCTATATTTCTAATGGTAGAGTTATTGCTAAAGATTTTGTGGATCACATTTTGAAAGTGTAGAAGTTCTCACACTTCTTTCCATTCTCAAACCCCTATGCTTGCCTCACTGATGCTAATGAAGATAGAAATATTTGGCATGAGAGGTTTGGCCATCTAAATTACAAATACCTTTCATATTTGTGTGACAAATATATGGTCATAGGGTTTCCCAAGATCAATTTTTCCAAAGAAGTCTGTCAAGGATGCATTCTAGGAAAACACTGAGAGCATAAATATGAGAGAGTGAGTCATGAGGCAACCTCTACACCCGTTGAACTTATTAACAATGAATGTTTTGGTAATTTTCCCCATATCTACATCAATCAATCCAAGTGTGTCCTAACCTTCATATATTACTTTTCCAGATATCATTGGGTTTACTTCCTCAAGAATAAGTCATAAGTTTTTGACCTCTTCAAGGTTTTTAAGGACCTAGTTAAAAACTAGTCTGGAAGAAATATGAAGATCCTCATATCTAATAATGGTGGTGAGTATGTCAAGTTTGAGTGTATTCAATATTCTGAAGATGGAGGTATCCATATGCAACACTCTATTCCCTACACACCTCAGCAGGATAATGTTGCTAAGAGGAATAATAAATCTCTCAAGGAGATGGCCACTTGCATGATGGAGTCTAAGATTTTTCCACCAAATTTCTTGGCTGAAGATAAAAAATGTGCATTCTAAATCCATAATAGGGTGACTCACAAGGATATTGATGGAATCACTCCTTTCGAATCTTGGAGTGGGCACAGGCATGATGTGTCTCGTTTTGAGATTTTCTCTCTCTTAAGCTTGGGCCATAATTCCACTAGAAAAGAGGAAAGCTTTGGAACCCCAAAGTCAAGAGTGCCTGCTTGTTTGGAATTTAGAATGTTTCAAAGGGTATAAGCTAATAAACATGAGCATTCAAAGAGAGTTTGTTGAAAGGACTGTTCAGTTTGAAGAAGAGCATATTCCAACAATGGAATTTAGAGAGCCCTCTTCACCACCACCACCTCTGAATGTAAATGAAGAGACTAATAAAGATTTTGATTTTGATATTTCTGATAATTATAATTTTATTTTGGGTCCTAACACACCTACAAGGCCAAAGTGGGAATAAAATACCTTTCATGCAACTAGGGAACTAGCTGGGAATCTTAGTGAGCCTAGAAGAACTAGATCTAAATTCGAGACTGCCCTTTAGGTCAAGGGCCAATTCTTTGTTTAGAAGTGTTATCTAATGATTGAATCATATACACAAACATATGAATAAAAATTAGAACATCCAAGATGGAAAACAACCATGAATGAGGAATAACATTTTCTCCAAAAGAATGAGACATGGGAACTAGTCAATCTTGCACTATGGAGAAATCTTGTCAAGTACAAATGCATATTCAAGACAAATTTTGTTGTTGATGGATCTCCAGTGAGGTATAAGGAAAGGTTAGTGGCCAAGGGATTCTCCCAATTCTATGGAACTAAGTACAATGAGACCTTCGCACCAGTGGAAAAATAAAGTCTATAAGCCAAGCTTTGGCCATTATATCTTCCAAACAATGGGAGGTACATCACATGGATGTGAAGAGTGCCTTTTTACATAGAAATCTCAAAGAAGATGTATATATATATATATGCAGAAAAAAAATTGTTTTGTTACTAATCCATCTCTTGTGTTCAAGTTGAAGAAATCATTATATGGGATAAAAAAATATCTTAGAGCTTTCCAATGCCAAGCTTGATGTATTTCTGCTATCGAAGAACTATAGTAGATGCAATTCCGATCCAAATGTATACTTGAATATGATTCATGGTTCAATAATAATTATTTGTTTGTATGTGTATGACCTTTTGATCACAGGAAATTCCATGAAAGAAATTTCCTCCTTGAAGGATGCAATGAACCATGCTTTCTTGATGAAAGATTTGGGATTATTTAGCCAATCTTTGTGGCTTAAGATTTCTCAATCAAATCCCAAAATCAAATTACATTAGTACAAGTATGTTTTAGACCTGCTAAACAAGTTTAACATGAAGGATTGCAAGCCAAATAAGACTCCTTTCCTTTCACGAGTTAATCTTGAAGAAGTGCATTGCACTCCATTGGTAAACAAGATGCTGTATAGGCAACACATTGGATGTATTATTTATTTGAATCATACTCAACCTGATATATCTTATGCACTGAGTGTTGAATATAGACACATGGATCAACCTCATTTCATCCATTGGAGGGAAAAAATGAATCTTACACTTTGTACAAGGAACATTACACATGGGATCCATTACGTTGCAAAATATGACCCAGAGTTAGTTTGTTTTACTGATTTTGATTGGGTGGGTGCTAAAACTAATACAAAATCAACATTTGGTTATGTGTTTATGCTTGCAGATGGGCCAATTAGTTCGTCAAGTAAAAAGCGAAGTGTCATTTCATTTTCATCTACTGAGAAAAAATACATAGGAGTTGTTTGTGGTTGCAGGATATACTTTGAGAGTTTGGGATTGAATATGAGACTTCTACAGTCGTCTATTGTGACAACCAAAGTACCATTCGAATCTAAATTGATCGAGTATAGAGCTAGAAAACCAAACACATAGAGATCCATATGCACTACATCAAAGGGTTTGTGCATGATGGGATTATTGCTCTGCTTTATTGTGCACCATCTGAGCAAGTAGCAGACATCTTCACCAAGGAGTTCCCTGAGAAGACATTCAACAATCTCAAATCACTGTTGGGGATAGTTGATCATATGGTGAACACTAGTTGAAGACAAGATTTCACAAAACTTTGTTCAATCACCCTTCGTGAGCTGCCTTGTTTTTTTCATAACTCACCCTCCTTCTTTTTCTCTTCCAAAAGAATGAGTTTACCCACTTTCCATCACATATCAGCTGATACACTTCATTCATCCCATTTGTCACCTTCTTAACAAATTAGGAAAGTGTTTTATGCAACTATGGGAGGATTTTTACCTTTTAGTAAGCCTTCTTTTATTCTAAATCAAATGGAATCCTGATGCATTTGAATATCTGATGTAACTATATATTTGGATAGCCTATTTTTTCGTAAGGTTGGATGAGATAAACTTATTCAATATAAGTTTTTTTATGCTCTATATACTGTCTCCGATTTTAGTGAATCTATGCACTTTTTACAAGCAATTTTGTGAGTTCAATTGATCTAATTTGGGGCTACAATTTCAACACTTACTACTTCAACAAGGATACCCTATCTAGAGAATAATCCATGATGGTTGAAACCCACATTCATGACATGTTCTATTTGTACAGGCATGTCAATTCCTTTTGAATTGCACATGTATAAAACGTCTTTCTATGTTTTAACTAATATAATGAGGAAACTCTCTTGAGCTTCATAGAGAAATAAGGAATTCGACAATTTCTAAGGCCTCGTGAAATGAAAGAATTTGTTATGTTTGTGATACTATGAGAGTTGAATATGAAAATGATTTTCTTAGTGGTGCACACACCCACATTAAAACTAATGTCAAAATGTGTTACAATAATGACCTTCATAGCCTTTTAACCCATCATGATCTACCTACATTATTTAATCTTTTTTAAATTATAAATAAAAACTAGTTTCATTTCTATTCTATTTTAAGGTTCAATAGGCCAAAATTGGTCTTAATAGTAATAACTACCACTACCAACATCATTATTATCAATTTATTATAAACTTTTAAACTTACTTAAAAATTGGTTAGACTAAAAATATAAAATAACTTAAAAAAAATTAATTTAAATAATCTAAATAATAATTTATTATTAATTAATAAAATTAAATTAAATGTAATTAAAAAATTAAATTATAATTAATTAAAAGATAAAAATAAATCTTAAGTAACACTAATGAATTTAAATTGAATGAGCTAATGAAAATGGTGAGTGCTTGTTTCCACAACATCCTTTATTTTATTGGACTTTGATATAATTACAAGTTGAAATATTATTTTTTCAAATGAATTAAATTCTAAAAAAAATAGTGTATTTCAATTAGTAGCTGCTTTCTGAGATTCATGAAACAACTCTATATTGAACATTTTAAACATCAAATATTTTCTTTTTTGTGAGATTCATGAAACAAGTTTATTGTGAACTTTTGAAACCTAAAAAAAATGTACAACTTTTAGATACTTCTCACATTTAAACTTCTTAAATTTTAAAATAAAAGTTTAAATTTTAAAATAACTTTTAACCATGTGACAAACCATACATGTATATTAGCATTATTATCCATGCATATCAACGAAATGGTTAAGGTGAAAAGTTTGTTGTAAATTTAAAAACAGACATATGACTTTAACTTTAGAAAAACTGTGTTTTCATCTTTATCCCAGCATCAAATCTTTTGTTTTATTGTGAGATTCATTAAACAAGTTTATGCTGAACTTTTTAAACATAAAAAAACGTGCAACTTTTAGATACTTCTCACAGTTAAACTTCTTAAATTTTAAAATAACTTTTAACCGTGTGACAAACCATACATGTATATTAGCATTATTACCCATGCATATCAACGAAACGGTTAAGGTGAAAAGTTTGTTGTAAATTTAGAAACAGACATTTCACTTGAACTTTAGAAAAGCTGTGTTTTCATCTTTATCCGGATTGTTATTCCGTAATTGACTCTGTTTTTAGCTTGGTGGATGGAGAGAATCAGCAATCCAGAGGCCTTTGATTTGAAAATAAAAAGAACTCGCTAATGAATCAAGGTTTTGGATTGGGTTTTGCCATTTTATAAAATAAGAATACCACTTAATATAAATACCACTGCTAATGAATGAAGGTTTTGGATTTGGTTTTTCCATTTTATTAAATAAGAATACCACTGAATATAAATACCACTGGGTTCATTTCATTGCATAGGAATAAAACGGAATAAAAAATACCACTGAGATTTAGGTTTTGGGTTCATTTTATTGCATAAGAATAAAACGGAATAAAAAATACCACTAAGTTTTAGGTTCTGGATTATTTTTGGGCCATTTTTGGGAATAAGAATACCATCGATAAACCCCAAAATTCCGTTTAAAATTTTCAAGCCGCACTGTAGGTATCCGTTGTCGTACGACCCACAGATTAATTTATGATCTACATGTTTTGTAATTATCATTGATCAATGACGACTTCAAATTTGAAATTGAAAGCAATCTACAGAATTGAAAAAAATATCTTTTCACAAAGTTTAACACGACATTGAATATCAAAATTCACTATGAACTGGGCGAAATATCGACAAATGGAATTTGTCTGTGAAGTAAAATAAACTAGACTTTGTTTTTCTAATTCAGACAGAAATAGAGCTACTCATGAATCTAGGTTTTGGATTTGTTTTTGCCATCTTATAAAATAAGAATACCACTGAATATAAATACCACTGGGTTCATTTCATTGCATAAGAATAAAACGGAATAAATAATACCGCTCGGTTTTACGTTTTGGATTATTTTTTGGGCCATTTTAGGGAATGAAAATTCCGCTCAAAATTTTCAAAACACACTGTAGGCATCCGTTGTCCTACGACCCACAGATTAATTTATGATCTACAAGTTTTGTAATGATCATTGATCAATGTCGCCTTCAAATTTGAAATGGAAAGCAATCTACAGAATTGTAAAAAACATCTTTTCACAAAGTTTAACACGGCATTGAATATCAAAATTCATTATGAACTGAGCGAAATATGGACAAACGGAATTTGCCTGTGAAGTTTTTTTTTTCTAAACACCAAAAAAATCGATCTGGGCAAAAATAGACAAAATAAATAAATAAATAAACGAGACCTTTTTGGTTTATTCACGCAGAAAAAGCATACAAAATTTCATTGTTCCCATCAGATAATTTANCTTAACTCCACTCATGTTTTCACCGGTGCAACTAAACGCAGAGCCGTCTGTCTTCCAACCATCCCGCCGATACGATTCGACTATATATATATATATATATATATATATGAAAGAAACTGTCATGAAATTCAATCTCCATGGAAGCTCTTTGAAACTGATCACGGTGTATGTGAGATTGAGGTTTCTAATTACGCCCAGTACCTAGAGACGTTGGTTTAGCCATGAAAGTGGGCTTCTCATCTCCCGCCATAATGACAATTACTCTGCAATCTTCTTTATCATCTGAAACATTTGACATATCTTCGATCATCTCTTTCTTTCTTCGATCCTGGCCAAGCTGGATATTAAGATGCTGCTCGGATCTGTTATTTTGGGAATAACCAGTAGTGCATTCTTTGAGATAGGAGCATGCCAGGATAATGAGAGCAAAGGCTATGAGAACAAGCATGGCACCCAGTCCACCCAATAGATACGGAACTGGAGACTTCTATGCCGATATTGGACTGCTTGCTGGACTAATATGATCATTACTCATTGCCATTGCTGCTGCACTATTCTTCACACCCTGCAAATTCCTTTTACCAGGAGAGAATGGCTGATATTTATCATATATAAATCAATCTTGTGTTATAAGTTTAGTTGGGGTTGCGCCAAAGTCTGTTCCATATGGAAAAATTTACCCGACACTGCTTTTACACACAAACTAATATTAAATTCAAGTGGGTCTCAGATTAACACGCGCATGATTGGCGTGTGAAGGATAGGGGTATGAAACCCAATAAGTTTTATGATTTGTGCGCGGGCTCCCATTTTAAATGATATTGATATTGTCGGCTAAATCTCTTTGCAATGTCGTTCTTATCTACTCATACATTCACTAATTCGGTTCGCAGCGTCTGAGATGACTTTAAAAGTGAGCATAATAGCGATGGCAGAACGACTTATTCATGACTTTGAGTCCATTGGGATCAGCTTTTTTGTGGTCCAGCATGTTAGGGTTTCACATTTTCAAAGAGACGGGCCCACTGTTTACTTGCCGACCAAGAAACGAATTATGATAATACATCTATCTCGTAGATGTGACGAGGCATTTTAAACGCCTTGGAAGGAAACGATTATGGAATGTAAAACCCATATATCGATGACTTGTTCCTAAAGTCTCTCAAGCCTGATTGAAAGAATTTCAGATTCTAATTCCTTTTCATGGTGCCTTAAGAGTCTATGACTTGACAAACTATTTTCACAGTGCCTGTTTCTCACGGTGCCTTAAGCATCTATGAATTTACATATTAGGTAAATTGAATTTGTAAAAAAAATTAATATTAGATGTATTTTTTTTTTTAAATTTAATATCAGATGTTTTTCTTAAAGTTTTTTTTAATATTAGACGTATTTTTAGCAGTAGTTTATTAATTCCAAGTTTTTTTATGGTGATTTTTTTGTTGGATTTTAATTAATTTTTTTTTCTTAAATTTTAAATTTGCAAGTGTTTAATTTGTGTTTTTAAATCCATAATATCATCAAAATTATTCAATTTTGATAGCTAATATATGTGATTGTTATAATTTCTAAAGATTTTTAATAAAGTTCTAATAAAATAAAACCCCAAATATGCTTGGAAAAGGTTGAAAACATTGGATATTTAGACAAGCCTATTTTTTATGGCTTAATATGAAAGAGATATATAATTGGCATAAGAGTGCTATTATTGAATGACATTTTAAAAAACATTAAAAATACAAAAAAATTAATATCAATTGTATTTAAATTATATTAAATGTAAATTTAAGGAAAATAAGTGGTATTATAAAAAGTAAGAGAATAAGTGAAAACAATGTTATAAAAGGGTGACCAGTTCCCTAATCTAGAATATCAAAAGTGTCTTTCTATTTGAATTAACATAAAGAAGAAAATGATGTTTAAAGTTTGCACTCATCTATAGCAATTCTGAGCAAACCCTTGATGGCCTCTTCATGGGAGAGAGATCTACTGCCTGCTACAAGGATGTCTGAAACTCCCGAAGTGGTAGGGACAATGATCTCGACAGGACAATTAGTAAAAAAAAACAATCCAAAGTCGGTTCATCATCGATCAATTCGAACGGGAAAGGAAAACCGAGATATTTCACGTGGAATAGAAAGCACGGAGAGCGCAAGCCCAATAGTTAATCTGTACCGTCAAAGACTCTACATTGTGAAAACTGATGTTATTCTACGCTATGAAGTCACATCGAACAAATCAACAACTACATTCAATATATGAAGGACCATTCTATGATTGGGATGATTCTAGGGTGTTAGTCCATAGAAAGGGCTCTCAACAGATGCATCATAACCAAATGGAAGCCAAATGGGCATGTTGAGTTGAACCTACAATCCAAATTATATTCCATTGGTTTTTACCATCCTAGAGGATAGATACATGGTTTTTTACAATGGCGCTTAATTTTTTTAACTCTGTAGGGTTGTCACTTAAAGAATGGGTAGAATAGTTTTTTCCTACAAAGGAGTATCTCTCGATGCCTCGAGGGATCTAATTATATTCCCTACCACGTGAGTTCTAGGATGAAGAAACCCTAGAAGCTATAAAAAAACGTGTTAGGATCCTTTGCCAATATTGATGTCACAATGAAGAAAGGGAAGTATACATCTTACATGTATGTGAACATCTCAAAACCTCTTGTTGACTCTATATGCTTAAGCAATAAAGATTCAAAAGCTCTTATGCGGTTTACACTTAGCCTTATGTCATTGATGGGTGAATTGGTCCAATCTAAGCCTTCCATTTTGTGATCCAGTCATATTTCTTGTGTTATTCAAATTCCCTCCTTGGGAGGCCTATACATTGTACTCGTTTGTTCTCAATAAGCACAATGGAAATAATGCTTTATAGTGGTTTCTCTAGTTTTCTATCAATATTCTTCTTCTCATATTTTTCTGCTATCTCTTGAAATATTCTAAGTGAAGTTTTTACTGAATCTTGATCTAGGTTGGATTTGCACATGACTTAAAACATTTTCTTGTGTCGTTGTGCACTCCAATTTTATATGGTATAAGAGCTAGTTTGATTGAGAGCAATTTTCCAATTCTTTCTTGAGTGTTTTGACAGGTTATTGTCATCACCAAGAGTGCTCCACATGGATCTAAATCAAGACATGATTCTTACACCCTTCAACTAATTTGAATGGAAGTATGACATGATCATCCAACTTTAAAGTAAGGGTCTCTAGAGGGTCACCATGGGGCTTGAACCAGAGCAAAATGTTGTTTCCCAAATCTTCAGTTTGCCTTTCATATGCTCTACAATTCATATCTTTGTGTTCAAAGTTAGAGCATGCAAAACAATAACCAAGGAAAATGTGAGGATACTTGTATTGATAAACCTTTTTTGGAGTTGTCTTAAATTCCTTCTTGATTGGTGGAAATAATCTTCTGGAGTTATGGGCATTCCTTGTCTTTTCTTCCGCCTTCTTCTTGAATGTACTAAGAAAAGTAGTTGCATAAGATTTTTAGCAAACTTGATTTTCTTCTTGAGAATAACCTATTCCATTTTTGTTACTTGTATCTCTTTGTGTGGTTATAATCTCATCTAAAATTTTAGAACTATTTTCATATCTAGTTTGAATAACTTTTGCATCAAGATCTTTTCTTAAGTGAACTAATCCTACCTCCATTCTTTCACATATTAGTTGTTTTTCTTTAAGAGATTTATCCAGCCTTTCTTCTATCCTATTTGCCTCTTGAATTTGGTATTTCATATTGCTCATGATTTTCTTCATCTCTTTTTATTTATGTTTGTTCTCTTCCTATTGTTCAACTTAAAAAGATTTCAGCTATCTATATTTTTTTTGTATCTTTTTAATCCATCCAAAGCCTTGAGTAGTTCTTATTCCATACTACCAACTGCTTCATCTTCTGACTCTTCCTTATGCTCAATTTATTCTATCTCATTAGACTCTTCAATACTTATAAAAAAGACTTCCTCATCACTAATCTCAGTTGAACTATTGTCTTCTTCATTTGAGTAGAAGTTATATTTTCCTTTATAATTTTTATTATAGTGGAATTTTCCCTCTTTCTTGTATTGTTTTTTTTTGTCATCTCCATCTCCAGATTATTCCTTGGGATAAGAACACTTGGCTTGAAGGTTCCCAATTCTGCCACAATTAAAACATTTGAAGGGCATCTTGCATTTGTACTTCCTTGGTATCCTTTCTGAATCTTTTTAACAAAATTGGCTTCTTCTTCATCAGATTTATCATTATGGCTGGTCTAAGGTTTTTTCTTCTGATTTTTTTTCTTGATCACCTTGAAAGTTGCTTCTCCTTTTGGGAGATTATCAATACCCAGTCTTAATTCATATGTTGTGAGGATTCCAAACAATTCATCCATGGCAATCTCTTGTATCTTTTCTCAGTCTTCAAGAGTGGATACTTTGGGATTATATTCCATAGGAAGTGTTCTTATTACCTTTTCAACTAACTCATCGTCTAGTAATTCTACTCCCAAACCTTTGATTGTATTAGAAATATTATCAATTCTTTTGAAGTACTCTAAAATATTTTCCTCGTCCTTCATTTTTAGACGTCCATATAGTACTTTGAGAGATTTTAGTTTTTCAATCTTTACCTTGGAATATCTTGAATATATGGTTTCCAATTTGTTCCATATCTCTTTTTCACTTTTACAGGTCAGTACTTTTGCAAGAACCTTCTTACTTATTCAATCTTGTAATGTATTTAAGGCCTTCGCATGTTCCCAAAATTTCTTCCTTTCTTCTGCTTCTATGGGACTGAATTTTGGAACATCGTATCCTTCTTCAACTAATGTCCAAAATTCCAATCCAATGGACATCACATAGTTTTACATTCTAATATTCCAGAAAACAAAGTCTTCACCATCAAATATGGGGACTCTTATTTACATATTCATCTGCTGATCCATAATGATTTTAATAAGATATTCCTTCTAAAGGTAAACTGTGGTGAAGAACCCTTTTGTGATACCAATTGATGGAGTAGGTGTTGTCACTGAAAGGGGGGGGGAGGGACAATGACATAAATTTAAACACATTTTTCTCTTTTTTTAGGAAATTTAAAAACAAATTTGGACACAATGTTTTAACGTGGAACCCAATAAGGTAAACCACCAATGCATTTCTATTATCTGCAAAACTTTTTTTTACAATATACAATAGTTATTTGCAAGCACCCACTTGCTGCAAAACACAATCCGCAAGTTTCTTAGCGACTGCTGAAGGTTGCACCCACACCCTCATTTCTTCTTGCACCTATGGACAAGGATACACCAATACCCTGTTTCTATAGCCACTACTAGAAGGAGGCCAAGACCTCCTTGCAGGCCTATATCCTTCCCTAGCACCACCCTTCCACACTTATTTGATTTTTATTAGTATGCTATTACCTTCTTGGACTATTTCATACACAATTAATAGAGATAGATTCTTCTATTTCGATTTCTTGATTATATAATCTTATTCAACACCCAAAGGAGATTTTTAACCATCACACCCTTTCACGTCTTCGTTCTTTCAAATGTTTATTATTAATTAACTAGATTTTTGTCTTAATTACAAATTTAATTAATTAAATAATCAAACCTTCTTGTTTCTTCCACCTTCAGGCTTTCAAGCTTCCCCTATGCTCCATCTGCAAGCTCCATCTCTCCCACAACATGGGTTTCTTCTTTTTAGCTCCCTCATGCAATCTTACCTTCAATCTATAGGTAGTAAGCTTCCTCAGTTCTCATCGATGGCTTCACTTCTTAACATGTGTGTAGGTTCCTCCTTAAAACCTCTGGCTTCTTTCACATGGGAATCACTTCCTCTCTCCACAATACAGGCTTCCTTACTTCACTGATCTCAGAGCTTCTTTTCTTCTCAAAACGTGGGTTTCACCACCATGCAAGCACTATCCTTTCTGCACTTGCCTTTCCACACGATGGAATGCAGAAATAAGAAATTAAACCTTTCCAAATTCAAAACTTTTACACTTCCTCTTTTTCACTTCCGCATCAGCCTTCCCGCAACGTCTTTTTCATGCTAGAAAAGGAGAAAATTGAAAACTCAATTTTTGTAAGATGCAAACCTTTGCACTTCCGCTTTTTCACACTGGCCTTTTTGCACTAGCCTTTTCACATTGGCCTTTTCGCATGAACCATTCTACAATGGCCTTTTTGCACTGCGGAATGTAGAATGCAAAAAACTCAACTTTTCCATGACTTTGATTTTTTGCTTTTCACACTTCCGCAGCCGCACTTCTGCTCTTGCAACTTTTCATAGATCCTTCGAATCGTCGATCTCCTGTGGAACACTCCTTACTCATTCATATTTGATTAACTATAGAACTTGACCTTGTTCTTATGACTTTTGCGAATATTATCCCCAACCATTAGATCTTGTGCAGGAAGTTTCCTCATAATTCATTTCTGAACTATTGCAGAACTTCACTCCTATTCATTTTTCTGTTTCCAAAATCGCTTTCCCGCGACACTTTTTTTGAACCCTCAATCTGTTGCGAGATAGATCTTGACCATTGATTTCTTTACTCGTCAATAGGTTGTTTTAACACTTAGGAATTTTTAATATGTCAACTAATGTTTTTCTCTTCTTTTGGAAGATTGATACTTCAAACATGTGAGAGCCAAGTGAGTGTCTGAATCCATGGCTGGATAGCTAGTTCACTAAGGAGATGGATCATGCCATGTTTAGATATTACTCACACACACACAGCTTCTAGAGTGAATTTAAAAATTGTATGGCATACTTTTGTTATGACACTTAGACGAATTTCTTAGTCTGATCCAATATGCCTAAAACATTGTTTTGGTATGTCCATAACTTCTCCCTCATCTATTTCCAAGACAAACTAAAGACATGGTCAGGTAGATAAAACACCTGTCTACAAGACCTCTATATTCTAGGGACATTTACTCTAACCCATGATTTAGGGTGGGCATTCTCTTAGACCCTTTTAGACCAGTTTTGACTTATTCCATACATAGTCAATTTCCTGGTTTTTGCCAATTTTCATATTTCTCCATAATGATGTACATCATTTTCTTTGTCATCATAGGGAACGTATCTTACCAATTTCCCATCAATTATGTTATTCTGTATCATAATATATTCCATATCATCATTCATGCCATTTCATTCTACCTTTTTCTTTCTTTGACCTTTACTGAGTTCACCTTTTGTCTTTCCTTTGACTTTCACCGACTTCACTCTGCATTCAAGTCCTTGGTTATTCTTTTGTCATCATTGAACTCCTTTTTCCATCAATCACAACTATATTCTATATTTTCAAAAGGCATATAGAAACATCCACATGTTATCTCATCCCATGAGGGCCATGCTCAAAAGGTATACCATAAGGGGGCCACTAGAGCGATACCCTATTTGGTACAAAAAATCTATGTGCTACAATATGAGTCTTTACTCAAGATTGTACTCTTTGGTAAGACTGATGTAATTTCTTGGTTTTTGCAGTCCATTGCCAAGGATTGATCCACCCACAGTGAATCTTAAATCTTGTAGGCTTGTTTCTCTTGGAACATTTTTCTAATGCATAATTACATTTTCCACAATGCTGACAAGGAAGGAGATCAAAACATTGATTATCCATATGATCAATTATTTTGAAATATTGGAACTTGACACTTTGACGCTTAATTAGAACAGGTGAAGTCAAATTTTCATGAAGAAATCTTGCACTCACAAATTGAATTTGTTTGGAGTAGTCTGAAATATGAAAAGTTAGATCATTTTCATATCAAAGTCCTATTTTATGCTTGTTGTTAATAATTTCTTCCCAAGGTATGATTATGGGCTTGGAAAGAGTGTTCTGCATCAATTTTTTTAAATTATGTGAAGTTTGATTCGCTATATACTCTTGTATCATTGAAATTTTTTCTTTATTGAACTCAAAAGAAAACTCTTGAACTATAGGTTCATCTTCATTGGATACTAATTTTGGATTTCGCCCACTTAATTTATGTTTCACTCTTTGTTGATCTGAAACATCATCATTATCATTATGATCATAGAGAGGATTGTTCTGAACAAGATGTAGTTCAGAATGTTGTCAATGTTGCACTTGATTGAAAGCATAATCTTCATAACTGCTCGCCAAGGATTCCTTCTCACTAGTAGATAAGGAATCATCAGTAATAGTCTTTCTTTCATCAAATTGTACTAGATCACAAGTAACATCATTCATTTTCTTTTAAAAAAATAGTCATAGAAGGATTTTAATCACTTGCCCCTTCATTTCAAGTTGGTATTGAAGTTTAACAACTTGATTTTTCAATTTTTCTACAGCTTCTTGAAGTTATTTGATGTTTTGATTATCATTTTGTAGTTGGTTTCCTCCTTTATCCGTTGTCACACTTACTTGAACTCACTCTCTTGCACTTGCTTGTTTTCACACTCACTTGTATTTATGTCACACTCGCTTGCTTATATGTCAGTTTTAGGATGACGTGCACAATCGATCATCTAACCAAAAATGTGTTTTTACAATGATCTTGTAACAATATTTTTAGACATAGAGAATGAAGAATGTTGGGTTCAACTGAAAATGAACCCAATTACAAATTCAAATGACTTGATTTAAAAAAATACAAGTAAACTTACAAAAAAAGAACTGTTTGTAAGTTAGAATTAATATTGATTTTTCAAATTTGTATGTGTTTTCAATGATGCTCTGACTCCTTTATTATCGATTATGCATTGTAGGTGGTTAATCACATATGCTTGAATGATGAAACTTGATTTTTGTGGTTGCAAGTCTTTAACGCATACTTTGATTACCTTGAATTGCATATCAAGTGTCATCAAGGTTAAGTGTCAAAACTAGACACAAAAGAGAAGAGAAATCATGAGGAACAATAAGTATCCAAAAAGACATGCACCATCACACAAGAGCACTATGTATAGCTTCGATCTCCTTATTCAAATTTCACGTAGATTAATAACAAATCCAACACTACAATTGAGAGGAAATTGCTCTCAATTTTGTAGACTAGAGGAATTCGAGCTGCTTCAATATGGAATCTAACAACAACTAGAGGTATACTCTAACTCTTTTAGTTGATATAATTAATCTATTTGATAGATCTAAAATTTTTGAACAATATTCAAAATGTTTGAGAGTATACAAGTCTAGGTATCCATGTGATATTTTACAGATCTGGTCATCAATTAAGAAATTGCAATCCTATAGGATTTCCAAGTTTATATCCCTTTTAGATCTGCAATAATGAAAGGTGTGATACCACTGCAAAAGATTGATATCTTCAATTACTTTGGTTTGTGATATGGTGCAGCTTAATTTGTTAAATGTGTATATGATTTGTGGATCTAAGAATTATAAGATCCAAGAGTGCTAACATATCATTTATCCAAGCGAATGAGCAATCTAGATCAAATATTGTAAGTGATAGAGAAATTTGGATCCAAGCGATAGAGAAACCTGG
>LPNX010279302.1:7527-26043 GCA_001517045.1 Pseudotsuga menziesii | reverse complement strand
TATATATATATATATATATATATATATACATATATACATACATATATATATATATATTATGGTGCGTCTTTTAAGGAGTTTACAATTCCAACTTCATATCCAGTTCCGTAGCTTCAGTTTGCGAAACAATCTTTTTCTACATCGAGGGAACCTGGATGTGTGGTAACAATGTTGCAATAAACCACTCTTTGTGTTGAACTCCTAACATATGGAAATTTACTTTGGTCATCAACTTATTAAATATATGGTTGAAGTACAAAATATATTCTATAGAAAATTGCTTAATTTATTTAATCTTCATAGTGCACTATGACTAAGGTTTCATATTTATGAATTCCTGTATTAGCTTTTCTTGGATTTGTTCTAATTTTTTCTTTGGGATTCCTATAAAAAATTAGAGAATTTCATGTACCAATCCAATGCAAACCTTGAAGGGTTGTGATCATTTCATCCCTCTTGATGGCTTCATCCTTGACTTGTCACACAGTCTACATGGCCTCACATAGAAACCAATGTTTCTTAGGGTATTATAACCCATTTAAATTAAATATTGGCAACTGAATATAATTCCTGGAGAGTATATTCATTCTTGGTATTGCTCGGCTAGTGGGAATCCCTTGTCTAGTATTCCCATGACTATTGTTGCATTGATTAACAAAACCACTCAGATATGAGTTTCTATATCTTACCTCGATGGAGGTACATCAGGTAATGGGTATGGTGTACTCATACTATGGATATGGAGATTCTTGTTATTCCTCTTTCATAGGTGTCAATACAAAAAATCCTAGAATTAGTGTCCCTTTTTAGTGTACTTGTTTTTAAATTGAGTGGTCAAGCTAGATGCTAAATGCGACGCATCATGGACAAAAATTAAAGTTTCTCAAAATATTCCTTGTTTTGCTTCCTATATAGAATACTTTATGAAGTCCAAACCAACGTCTGTTTTTTTCTTCCACAATAGAGTCAAAATTTGCTTCCTAAAGAACGTCTAGTTTTTCTTCCTAAATAACATCCTATTTTTCTTCCTAGAGAGTGTCTTCTTTTGTTTCTTAAATTACATCCCCGTTAGCGCCATATTTTCATCCTTTATAGCACCATGTTATCATCTATGTTTGCATCTATTTTCACTCCATATTTGCATCCAATATTGCATCCATTTGTGCTACCACTTTAGCTTCCCATTTTGCACCCCGTTTTCTTCCAAATATGTGTCAATTTTTTCTTCCAAATTTGCACCAATTTTTGCTTCCTTTTTTGCATCGTGTTTTGCTACCAAAATGATGCGAAATATTTCTTCTATTGTTGCACCATATTTTTCTTCCTATGTAGCGTCATGTTTTTCATCCAAAGTAACATCTTCTTTTGCTACAATATCAACGCCATGTTTGGTTTCATCATTAACTCCACATCTTGCATCTTTTTTAATCCCTAGTTTCCCGTCTTATTTTTCTACCATATCAATGCCATGTTTGGCTTCATCATTAGCGCAACATGTTGCTTCTTCTTTAATGCCAGTTTAGCATCTTATTTTGCTACCATATCAATGCCATGTTTGGCTTCATTATTAGTACCACGTGTTGCATCTTTTTTAATCCCTAGTTTCACATCTCTATTTATGACCACATTAACACCATGTTTTGCTAACACTTTAGCGCCCAATTTATCATCCATTTTTACTCCCACACTAGCACTCCATTTTGTTTCTCGTTTAACTCCATGGATTTCTTCTTATTTCGCTTCCTCGTTGAGTGCCTCATTTAGTTTCTCATTTAGAATCCAATTTTTCTCCTTTGTTTATCAAGATCTTATTTTTTAGTTTGGATTCTACTTTTGCATCCAAAATAGCATCAAAATTTACTTCCAACTTAGGACCAAGTTTTGCATCAAATGTTGCATCTAGATCTAGAACATAATGGGGTTCCATTTTAGCTTTGTTTTTGCTTTCTTATTAGAACCACATTAGACTTGCTATTTAGCACATACAACCATATCCAATCATGTGCTTGTATATTTTTTATATCAACTTATTATAATTATTCATTTAATTTTGATAGTTTTCATATATCATTTACTTCATAGTTTTGAAATAACATAATGAAACATTCGAATTAGTTGTAGATACAATTGTTGAAATTAATTCCATAGCATTTATGAAGAAATTTAACAGAAACATACAACATTTAGCCAAACCAATAATATCATCATATATATTAATTTCCCATGAAAATATCATCAACAACTTCCAATATATATAAATTAAAAATATAATAGTGTTCATCATCATTATCTTTCGTCAAAAGAAGTGAAATTATAAAACATCATCGCATCAATAATCTATCATACAGATCATCATATTAAGGTTAAAACAACAAGTGAACAATATATATATATATAGTGAAAATATATATTGGATCTTATGACTTTTGTAAATCTTATTCCCAACCGTTGGATCTCGTGCAGGAAGCTTCCTCACTGTTCATTTCTGAACTATTGTAGAACTTCACTCATGTGTGCTTTTTTATTTCTGCAATCGATTTCCCGCGACGCTTTTTTAAAACTTTCGATCTGCTATGGGATATATCTTGACCATTTATTTGTTTACTAGTTGAAAATTTGTTTTAACACTTAGGAATTTTTAATATGTCAACTAATGTTTTTCTCTTCTTTTGGAAGATTGATATTTCAGACATGTGGGAGCCAAGTGAGAGTTTGACTTCATTACTGGATATGTAGTTCACTAAGGAGCAGGATCATGTCATGTTTAGATATTACTCACACACACACATCTTCTAGAGTGAATTTAAAAATAGTATGCCGAATTTTTGTTATTACACTTAGACCAATTTCTTAGTCTGATCCAATATGCTTAAAACATTGTTTTGCTATGTCCATAACTTCTCCCTCATATATTTCCAAGACAAACTAAAGACTTAAAACACCTGTCTACAAGACCCCTATACGCTATGGACATTTCCTCTAACTCATTATTTAGGGTGGGAATTCTCTTATACCCTTTTAGACCATCTTTGACTTATTCCATACATAGTCCATTTCCTAGTTTTCACCAATTTTCATATTTCTCCAGAATGATGTACATCATCTACTTTGTCATCATAGGGAATGTCTCTTACCAATTTCCCATCGATTATGTTATTCTATATCATCATATATTCCATATCATCATTCATGCCATTTCATCACTACCTTTTTCTTTCTTTAACTTTTACTGAGTTCACCTTTTTTCTTTCCTTTGAATTTCACTAACTTCACTCTGCCATCAAGTCCTTGCTTATTCCTTTGTCATCACTGAACTCCTTTTAACATCAATGACAAATATATTCTATATTTTCAAAAGGCATCTAGAAACATCTACATTTTATCTCATCCCATGAGGGCCATGCTCAAAAGGTATGCCATAAGGGGGCCACTGGAATTATACTCTATTTGGTACAAAAAAACTATGTGCTACAATATGATTCTTTACTGAAGATTGTACTCTTTGGTAAGAGTGATGTAATTTCTTGGTTTTTGGAGTCCATTTCCAAGGATTGATCCACCCAAGGAGAACATTTTTCTAATGAATAATTACATTTTCCACAATGCTAACAAGGAAGGAGATCAAAACATTGATCTTCCATATGACCAATTATTTTGCAATATTGGAACTTGACACTTTGAAGCTTAACTAGAATAGGTGAAGTCAAATTTTCATGAAGAAATCCTGCACTAACAAATTGAATTTGTTTGGAGTAGTCTGGAATATGAAAAGTCAGATCATTTTCATATCAAAGTCTTGTTTTGTGCTTGTTGTTAATAATTTATTCCAAAGGTCCGATTATGGCTTGGAAAGAGTGTTTTGCATCATTTTTTTTAAATTCTATGAAGTTTGATTCGCTATATACTATTGTATCATTGAAATTTTTTCTTTATTGAACTCAAAATAAAATTCTTGAACTATAGGTTCATCTTCATTGGATACTACTTTTGGATTTGGCCCACTTAATTTATGTTTCACTCTTTGTTGATCTAGAACATCATCATTATCATTATCACCATACAGAGGATTGTTCTAAATAAGAACTAGTTCAGAATGTTGTCGATGTTGGAGCTGATTGAAATCATCATCTTCAAACTTTTTTGTCAAGGATTCCTTTTCACCAGTATATAAGGAATCATTAGTCATAGTCTTTGGTTCACCAAGTTGTACTAGATCACAAGTAACATCATTCATTTGCTTTTCAAAAAATTGTCATTGAAGGAGTTTAATCACTTGCTACTTCATTTGAAGTTGGTATTGAAGTTTAACAACTTGATTTTCCAATTTTTGTACAGCTTCTTGAAGTTATTTGATGTTTTGATTATCATTTTGTAATTGGTTTCATCCTTTATCCATCGTCACGCTCGCTTGAACTCGCTCGCTTGCACTTGCTTGTTTTCATGCTCGCTTGTATTTATGTCACACTCGCTTACTTATATGTCAGTTTCAGGATGAGGTGCACAATCGATCATTTAACAAAAAATGTGTTTTTACAATGATCTTGTAACAATCTTGATTTAGAGTTACAGAATGGAGAATGCCGAGCTCAACTGAAAATGCACCCAATTATAAATTCAACTTGACTTGATTTAAAAAAAAGAAAAGTAAACTTACAAAAAAGAACTATTTGTAAGTTACAATTAATATTGATTTTTTAAATTTGAATTTGTTTTCAATGATTCTTTGAATCATTTATTACTTGATTATGCATTGCAGGTGCTTAATCACATATGCTTGAATGATGAAACTTCATTTTTGTGGTTGCAAGTCTTTAACTCATACTTTGATTTCCTTGAATTGCATATCAAGTGTGATGAAGGTTAACTGTCAAGACTAGACAGAAAGGAGAAGAGAAATCGTGAGGAACAATAAGTATCCAAAAAGACATGCACCATCACACGAGAGCACTATGTGTACCTTTGATCCCCTTATTCAAAATTCCTGGCTAGTATATTCGTTCTTGGTATTGCTTGGCTAGTGGGAATCCCTTGTCTACTATTCCCAATAATATTGTTGCATTGATTAACAAAACCACTCAGATATGAGTTTCTAGATATTACCTCAATGGAGGTATGTCAGGTAGTGGGTGTGGTGTACTCGTACTCCGGATATGGAGATTCTTCTTATTCCTCTTTCACAGGTGTCAGTACAAAAAATCCTGGAATTAGCGTCCCTTTTTAGTGTACTTGTTTTTACATTGAGTAGTCAAGCGAGACGCTAAATGTGATGCATCATTGAAAAAAAATAAAGTGTATCAAAATATTATTTATTTTTCTTCCTATATAGAATACTTTATGAAGTCCAAACTAGCGTCTATTTTTTTCTTCTACAATAGAGTCAAAATTTGCTTCCTAAAGATCGTCTTGTTTTCTTCCTAAATAACATCCTATTTTTCTTCCTAGAGAGTGTCTTCTTTTCCTTCTTAAATGAAATCCCTGTTAGAAACATTATTTCATCCTTAATAGAACCATGTTATCATCCATGTTTGCATCTATGTTCACTCCGTATTTGCATCTAATATTGCATCCATTTGTGCTACCACTTTAGTGTCCCATTTTGCACCACGTTTTCTTCCAAATATGTGTCAATTTTTTCTTCCAAATTTGCACCAATTTTTGCTTCCTTTTTTGCATCGTGTTTTTCTACCAAAATGACGCCAAATATTTCTTCTATTGTTGCACCATATTTTTCTTCTTATGTAGCGCTGTGTTTTTCATCCAAAGTAACGTGTTCCTTTGCAACAATATCAATGCCATGTTTGGCTTCATCATTAAATCCACATGTTGCATCTCTTTTAATCCCTAGTTTCACATCTTATTTTGATTCCATATCCATGCCATGTTTGGCTTCATCGTTAGTGCAACTTGTTGCTTCTTTTTTAATGCCTATTTTAGCATCTTATTTTGCTACAATATCAATGCCATGTTTGGATTCATTATTAGCACCACGTGTTGCATCCTTTTAAATCCATAGTTTCACATCTCTATTTATGCCCACATTAGCACCATGTTTTGCTACTACTTTAGCGCCCAATTTATCATCCATTTTTACTCCCAAACTAGCACGCCATTTTGTTTCTTGTTTAACTCCATGGATTTATTCTTATTTTTTTTCCTCATGAGTGCCTCACTTACTTTCTCATTTAGAATCCAGTTTTTCTCCTTTGTTTACCATGAAATTATTTTCTAGTTTGGATTCTACTTTTGCATCCAAAATAGCATCAAAATTTACTTCCAACTTAGGACCAAGTTTTGCATCAAACGTTGCATCTAGATCTAGAACATAGTGGGGTTCCATTTTAGCTTTGTTTTTTCTTCCATATTAGAACCACATTAGACTGGCTATTTAGCACATACAACCATATCTAATCATGTGCTAGTATATTTGTTATATCAAGTTATTATAAATATTCGTTTAATTTCAATAGTTTTCATATATCATTTACTTCATAGTTTTGAAATATCATAATGAAACATTTGAATTAATTGTAGATACAATTGTTGAAATTAATTTCATAGCATTTATGAAGAAATTTAATAGAAACATACAACATTTATCCAAAGCAATAATATCATCATATATATTAATTTTCCATGAAAATATCATCAACAACTTCCAATATATATAAATTAAAAATATAATTATAATGTTCATCCGGATTATCTTTCGTCAAAATAACTGAAATTATAAAACATCATCGCATCAATAATCCATCATACATATCATCATATTTGTTAGAATAATCAACCCATAGTATTACCCACTTAGACATTAATTCATTTATTTTTGTCTTATTTGCCTAGTTCATGTGTCCCACCTTGTGCAAGTTGTTAATTGCCTATCCATAGAGGTCAAAATTTCCATCTTTGATTCATGTAGAGCTTGGGAAAGCCTTAGGAATCAAATCTGCTATATTCCTAGCCTCCTAGGCGCCCTTCTGCTTTATTGCCTGCTTTTTTAGTGTTTTAAGGCACATAGGAAAGCAAGACTAGGTGAGGTGAACTAGTTTTTTGTCCTCTTCATCCTCCACTCTTTTCTCCATGAAAAATCATGTATGAGCTTCCATTCCACTACTGTTTATCTTTCCCATGCGCCTTTTCCAATTCGTGAGCTCCATGACATATTTGGGATCCGCTTTTTACACCTATGGGGGATTTGCCTATTTTGAGTAAGCCTGCTTTATGCTAGTTTTGGATTCCTCCTTATGCATTTGACCTATAGATGTATTCTATATATTTAGAAACCTAATTTATTACAGGGTTGGCTATTGTACACTCAGTTAATATAATTGTGTGTTACAACTCCATATTCAGTCTCCATTGTTAGCAATTTTGCATGATCAATTTCATAATTGTTGTGGGTAAAATTAATCTACTGCTGGCCTAAATTTCTACATGGTATCAGAGCCATTGTAGTCTGTTACTATCCTTCAAAAATTGTTTTGCAGGTTCGACATCAAGACTGGGAGCCTTCTACTAACAGCCGGGATAGATTTTCTAAAGCTATGGATTCACATAAAACTATCTTGACTCCCTTCAACTATTTTGAATGGAAAGCAGAGATGGAGATATTGTTGAGAGAGAAATGCCTCTACAGGGTGACTATGGAAACAGAAGCAGAGCCCAATGTAGCTGCAGAGAAGATCAAATGGAACAATCAGAGAGATGAGGCCTATGGCCTCCTATGTCTCAGTATTTCCCGAGACCTCCTTTTCCATCTCGATGGATTAACTTCATCGGATCAAGTATGGGAGAAGCTTTCTGATCTTTTTGGAAAGACAGATGAGATGAGGGGACATCAGATCGAAAATGAACTGATTTCTTTGAGTCCTAGTAGCTTTGAATCCCTGCAGCTATATTTCTCGAAGTTCAAAGCACTAGTTTTGCAGCTGAAGCAGTGTGGTATCGAAAATAAAGATGATCAACTCGTATTGGCCATCCTCTCGAAGCTAGGACCTGACTACTCAGTCTTTGTTTCGACCTTCTATGCCACAAAACTCACAGCTCGAACCTGGAAGATGCCTAGCCTTGCAGATTTCATGGAATCTCTCACACAAGAACAAGACAAGTTGGTGATGATGGGCACCATCAAACCTTCCAAAGATCAAGATTTTATTGTTGGAGATTCGAGGGTGGATTCAAAAAGCAAAAGAAAGCTAAAAAGCCACCTGAGCAAAGGAGAGACAAGAAGAAGTCTCCAGAGGATCAACAAGGTCCCAAGAAAAATACCCAGAAGAAGAAAAACAATGGTGAAATGAACAAGTGCTCATACTGTTCGAAGGGAAATCACACTGAAAGATCTTGTATGAAAAAGCAGATTGATATGCTGACCAATCTCCTAGAGAAGAATGGCATCTCCCTTCCAGAAATCTCAAAGAAGAGAGAAGGAGGATCAAGTTCTAATGACAGAGAGAGAGTTCATGCTCTAGTTGCTGGCACATCAAGCTCACCCGGTTTTATCATAGATTCTGGAGCTTCAAGACACATGGTTTCGACTAAGGAGGCCTTCTCCTCACTGGATATGTCGAAAAGACCATCTATTGTACTGGGAGATGACTCTCTCACTGAAAGTAAAGGCAAAGGAAGAATAGATCTTGATCATGGTAAGTTCAGCAATGTGCTGTATGTCCCTGATCTCGCCTCCAACCTTCTGTCAGTGTACCAGATGACCCACACTAGGTCTCCTAAGAAGGTCATATTCTCCCCTGATGAAGTTGAGATCACAGATATTTCAACTGGTAGAGTCATTGCAAAAGGAGTAGTGAATCATGCTCAAAAGGTATACATGTTTTCACACTTCCTACCTTAATCAAACCCCTATGCTCTTCTCATTCATGCTAATGAAGCCAGCAAGCTGTGGCATGAAGGATTTGGCCATCTAAATTACAAGTATCTGTCTGATCTTAGTGAGAAAGAAATGGTCATAGGGCTGCCCAAGATAAAATTTTCCAAAGGAGTCTACCAAGGCTGTATCCTAGGAAAACACTCGAAGCACAAATTTGAGAAAGCTAGTCATGAGAGAACCTCTGCACCCCTCGAGCTGATTCACAATGATGTTGCTATCCCATTCCCTCATATGTCCATGAGTCAGGCCAGATATGCATTGACCTTTATTGATTATTTTTCCAGGTATTGTTGGGTTCACTTCATGAAAAACAAGTCTGATGTTTTTGGCCTTGTTATCCCTAAAGTTGGACCTAGACTATGGGATCCAAGCATAAGGAAATATTAGTTTGAAAATGATCAAATCAAATGAAATCAAAGTCAAAATAGAAGCTGGTATCAAACCAGGGCTAGTAGAAACCTACAGTACTAAAAGGACACTAGGCTGATATCACTTGTTTATACAGTTTACAGGATTGAAATCAAAACCGTCACACACTTTACAATGAACAGAGCTGGTATATAACATATGGATAAATACAGGTATTCATAAGAAGATCAGAGCATAGGATAGGCTGGTAAATCAATGAGGGCTGCAAGACAAACAATAAAGACCATATAACATAAAAAATACAATACAGCATTCAATAAAAAGGATTCTATGATCCTGATAACATAAAGTGAAACTGTTACTGTGTATAAATATTTAAAGATAATTGTTTCCCTTGATAAAAATTACAATAATGGATTGTGAATGACCATATATGTAAAAGAATTACCAGAGAAATAATTCATGCAATACAGAAACAAATCATCATTATATTTCATTCAAAACTAGAACCTGTGAAGCTGCAAGGAGCTTTATGGTATACAGATATGTTTATAATTCATCCAGCATCATTTCCCAAAAAACTCCAACCTACAGCCCCCTTTTCGAGACCTCTGCTCTCGAGCTCCTAGCTGGGACCTCTCCCTCTTATTGAACAATTCTAGACTTTATATCAATTACATCCACTAATTAGTTACAAGAAAAGAAATTATTTGGTCCTCTGCCTCTTCGATGAGGTCTTCCACCTATCAAATTAGTTGCTGAAATGACGATTCGCTGCCTGGAAATATTGAACTTTGACAGCAATCTAATATAAAAATAACTATTTGTTTTTAGGTGTTTGCCATCTGTATGCTTAAATGCCAAGTGTTGGAATTCTGGAATCAATCTTCACCAAAAATCTGAATTGTTCTTGATTTAGTGCCTAAAAATATGGATCTGGAAACAACTTGCCCAGAACAAAGTTCTATTTACAAAATCCCAACCAATATTTGCTTATTTAACACGCTATTGCTTCTACTTTAACATGTTGATTCTATTACTATAGTTAGTAATCATCTGAGTTCTAATAGGCATTATCGTATGCTGGAAAATAAGAAGCCCCACAAGTACAGGTTGGGTTTGGAAACCAAATATTTTGAAGAGATCCTTTGAATTCCGAACGAGAGTATAGCCACCAAATTGTAATAGTGTAAGCACCTGCATAGCAACAAATGAATACATTGTATGATTGAGCTTCCAATGCCCCAACTCATGACCAATGACTGCAACAACTTCCTCCTCATCTTTTCACTGCTGAATCAAGGTGTCATATATCACAATACGCTTGTTGTTGTAAAATCCATACATGTATGCATTTCTATGTGTCGATCTGGTTGAACCATCAATCAAAAATAGCTTTTTTCAAAGGAAATTTTCGAGTTGATGCCAACTTCTCAATCTTCAACCTAAGTCCTCCTTCTGGAAGAGGAGTGAACTTGTTGAACAGTGGAGCTGTAAGAATAGGATATAAAGACATCATCACTAGTGATAGTATAAGCATAAAGGCCCAAAGGTATATTGATAGATATGGACCTCCTTTCTGTACAATTACAATCATTGCTGCAACAATCGGTGGCCCACGTAAAACCGAGAGGCCTAGACCCACAACCATATCTCTGAGGAAAAGCCAAATAGTTTGTTTATTGAATCCATGCCGAGCCTCGATGACAAAAGTTGAATACAATGAAAACGGCAGATCTATTAACTGAGACCAAAGAGTAACAGCTGCCAAAAATGTGAGTGTATACCATAGCACATTCACAGATTCTAAGGTAATTTAGTCATTTGAACAGTTCATTGATCGTATGAGATTGCTCTATGAAGTTCGTGCCTTCAAAAATAGATACATTGTGGAGATTGCTATTCATTGTGGAGATTGCTATTCATTGCTGTTGATGTGCTCAAACCTCCGAAAACTCTGCCCCCAATGCTTCACTTTCTGCATTTTTCATAAGTTCTGCTAGTGGAACAAGTCAGCTCGCTGAGCCCCACTTCCCTGCAAGTTATGCATTTAATAGAATGGAAATAAGAGAGACTTCACTATATGGATGATCATTCACACAATTACCAGTAGCTATTGACCTTAAAAAAGGAAACCGCTGATGTATTAGGACTCTTTCATCTTTATTGACAGGGTAGAATGAATTATTAAACTGATCTGACAAATCCATCATTGATGAATCTTCTCCCAATCCAGCTTTGGAATCTAATCTGGGCTTATATGAGGCATTCAAATCTTCAAGATTCTCCTTGTTTGACTCATTAACAACACCCAAACCATGAAGGCTCTTTTCATTCCTAGGGATCACTTCATCGTGACCATTCAGGTCAAGGCCTCCTTCAGGAACACTGCGTAATGGAAAATTCTGCACTTCATCTGGGGGTGACATGTATTTGTCTTTCATTTGCTGTACACATGCTTGCATTCCTTCTAGTTTGGCTTTGAGTTTTTCTACTTATTTTTCCTTCTTTAGAAGCTCTCTTTGAGTGGCTTCTTTCTCCTTGTCCTTCAACTCATTCTCGAGTTGAAGTTTTAAAATATACTCATCCATGATTGCGATGCGAGCACCTAAGAGTGTAGAGGCAATATCTTGAGGGTTGAGTTTCTCCTTTGAAGGAGAATTGGAGCATCGGACAATGCACTTGGCTTTATCACCATATCCTAGGGTAAGAATAATCTTGTGTATATCTCGCGGATCAGGACTAGCACAGAGGACCATCAGAATTTTGGACCCATCATCCTCAAAAGAATCCTGGAGAAGCATAGTGAGCTTGTTGTCTCTGAATGGAATATGGGAATCGCCATTTGCAATGGCCTCAACAACCCGCTTGAGTGCAACATTTCCTTGATTAATCTGCCAGTCTGTCATTGAAATTCAATATGCTACCAATTTGGGAAAAACGCTGCTAGTTGTCAGAATTCACGCTATAACACATACTCTATTGCACATATATGGGTTCTTAGTTGATAAATGGAAATTTTGATGAATTCAGGTAATCAAGGGAGTCATAAGGGCAAGCAATCAATCATAAAACATAAAACAAAGTAAAATTAAAACAACAAAAACCAATCCAAATCAAAAAAATTGAAAATAAACAGTAGGAACAACCCTGGAGATAACATCTGGCTCTGTCTGGGGATGGCATGCTCCTTGTGAGATGACAAGAACAAGTAGACCAATTGCCTTGTTTCCATTGGGCTGGAGTCTTTCATCACAAATCTCTGCTAATTTCATCACCACTGCCTGATCTTTAAACTATTCTGCAAACTGAAATAATCTTCTCACAACAATCTGAACACACTGTACAAACTTTAAAGAAATGCTTGAAGCATCAAGCTTATTTATTCACAGCTCCTACACTAATTAAAAATACTTTCTTTTGATCAGGTAAAATCATGCTTCCAGTGAAGCCATACAAGTATCTGAATACATAATGAAAATCTTGATCTGTGGATTAACAAAATGAAAACAGGAAAAACCATCATCAATTGTCTGCAATTTTGATTTTCGGATTTATCATAAAATGTATACTGAAACCTTGACTCAATAAATTCCTTGATGTAATCAGACACTGGGTCATACCATTTTCTTAGTTTTGGATTATCAAACCCATCCTTATTCTCAATCCTGATATCGAAAGACAGCTGAAAAGGGCTTTGAAAGGACAAATATTGTATTTTGAACTCTACGGCTTCAATCTCTTTCTCAATGTGTGCAGCAAATTCTTTTAAAAAGATGACTTTAGATTCTGAGTTACATGAGGTTGACTTTAGATAATAAGACAAAATGGAAGAAAAACGTTCATCTTTTTCCTCATCAGTATACATATCACTCCATTCCTTAAAATCTTTAATGGAAAGAGAATCTGCCCTAGACTTTGTCTTTCCCATCCATCTTTTTAGAAATATAAGCCAAAAACGCGATAATGATCTAATTGACCCAACAGGAAAATCTTCAACCCAACTTTTACACTTCCCCTGTAATGAATCGTAGAATAATCTAATGAAGACATCTTCATGTTTAACTCTGAGTAACTCTGCAAAGTCACGGAAATTAGATATGCGTTGCACAGCTAAACGCAGATCTTCTCCATTGAATCTAGGACCATTTCTCAACAAATATTCATCCGAAGGAAGATGATTCGGAAAACCGGGAAGTTCTGCAAAATCAAGACATGCATACCTTGAAACAATAGAAGCCGGATCAGAAGTCCTCATCATTCAAATGAAATTATCATCTAAGCTTTGAACTCTTGTAAAATCGCCTTTGGATTCTTCAAACATGGAGTCACCCGGTGAATAAATATGTAGTCCAACTAATGCCCTGCTCCTGTCCACCGTCAAGAGCTGGATCTGATCCTTGTCGTTCTCTCCCGAGGAAGATATCCTTTCCTTTGTCCGTCCCCGGCAACGGCGCCAGAAGATATTATCCCTAAAGTTGGACCTAGACTATGGGATCCAAGCTTAAGGAAATCTTAGTTTGAAAATGATCAAATCAAATGAAATCAAAGTCAAAATAGAAGCTGGTATCAAACCAGGGCTAGTAGAAACCTACAATACTAAAAGGACACTAGGATGATATCACTTGTTTATACAGTTTACAGGATTGAAATCAAAACCATCACACACTTTACAATGAACAGAGCTGGTATATAACATATGGATAAATACAGGTATTCATAAGAAGATCAGAGCATAGGATAGGCTGGTAAATCAATGAGGGCTGCAAGACAAACAATAAAGACCATATAACATAAAAAATACAATACGGCATTCAATAAAAAGGATTCTATGATCCTGATAACATAAAGTGAAACTGTTACAGTGTATAAATATTTAAAGATAATTGTTTCCCTTGATAAGAATTACAATAATGGATTGTGAATGACCATATACGTAAAATAATTACCAGAGAAATAATTCATGCAATACAGAAACAAATCATCATTATATTTCATTCAAAACTAGAACCTGTGAAGCTGCAAGGAGCTTTATGCTATACAGATATATTTACAATTCATCCAGCATCATTTCCCAAAAAACTCCAACCTACAGCCCCCTTCTCGAGACCTCTGCTCTCGAGCTCTTAGCTGGGACCTCTCCCTCTTATTGAACAATTCTAGACTTTATATCAATTACATCCACTAATTAGTTACAAGAAAAGAAATTATTTGGTCCTCTGCCTCTTCGATGAGGTCTGCCACCTAACAAATTAGTTGCTGAAATGATGATTCACTACCTGGAAATATTGAACTTTGACAGCCATCTAATATAAAAATAACTCTTTGTTTTTAGGTGTTTTCCATCTGTATGCTTAAATGCCAAGTGTTGGAATTCTGGAATCAATCTTCACCAAAAATCTGAATTGTTCTTGATTTAGTGCCTACAAATAAGGATCTGGAAACAACTTGCCCAGAACAAAGTTCTATCTACAAAATCCCAACCAATATTTGCTTAGTTAACACGCTATTGCTTCTACTTTAACATTTTGATTCTATTACTGTAGTTAGTAATCATCTGAGTTCTAATAGGCATTATTGTATGCTGGAAAATAAGAAGCCCCACAAGTACAGGTTGGGTTTGGAAACCAAAGCTTTCGAAGAGATCCTTTGAATTCTGAACAAGAGTATAGCCACCAAATTGTAATAGTGTAAGCACCTACATAGCAACAAATGAATACATTGTATGATTGAGCTTCCAATGCCCCAACTCATGACCAATGACTGCAACAACTTCCTCCTCATCTTTTCACTGCTGAATCAAGGTGTCATATACCACAATACGCTTGTTGTTGTAAAATCCATACATGTATGCATTGCTGTGTGTCGATCTGGTTGAACCATCAATCACAAATAGCTTTTTTCAAAGGAAATTTTAGAGTTGATGCCAACTTCTCAATCTTCAACCTAAGTCCTCCTTCTGGAAGAGGAGTGAACTTGTTGAACAGTGGAGCTATAAGAATAGGATATAAAGACATCATCACTAGTGATAGTATAAGCATAAAGGCCCAAAGGTATATTGCTAGATATGGACCTCCTTTCTGTACAATTACAATCATTGCTGCAACAATCGGTGGCCCAAGTAAAACCGAGAGGCCCAGACCCACAACCATATCTCTGAGGAAAAGCCAAATAGTTTGTTTATTGAATCCATGCCGAGCCTCGATGACAAAAGTTGAATACAATGAAAACGGTAGATCTATCAACTGAGACCAAAGAGTAACAGCTGCCAAAAATGTGAGTGTATACCATAGCGCATTCATAGATTCTAAGGTAATTTAGTCATTTGAACAGTTCATTGATCGTATGAGATTGCTCTGTGAAGTTCGTGCCTTCAAAAATAGATACATTATGGAGATTGCTATTCATTGTGGAGATTGCTATTCATTGCTGTTGATGTGCTCAAACCTCCGAACACTCTTCCCCCAATGCTTCACATTCTGCATTTTTCATAAGTTCTGCTAGTGGAACAAGTCAGCTCGCTGAGCCCCACTTCCCTGCAAGTTATGCATTTAATAGAATGGAATTAAGAGAGACTTCACTATATGGATGATCATTCACACAATTACCAGTAGCTATTGACCTGAAAAAAGGAAACCGCTGATGTATTAGGACTCTTTCATCTTTATTGACAGGGTAGAATGAATTATTAAACTGATCTGACAAATCCATCATTGATGAATCTTCTCCCAAAACAGCTTTGGAATCTAATCTGGGCTTATATGAGGCATTCGAATCTTCAAGATTCTCCTTGTCTGACTCATTAACAGCACCCAAACCATGAAGGCTCTTTTCATTCCTAGGGATCACTTCATCGTGACCATTCAGGTCAAGGCCTCCTTCAGGAACACTGCGTAATGGAAAATTCTGCACTTCATCTGGGGGTGACATGTATTTGTCTTTCATTTGCTGTACACATGCTTGCATTCCTTCTAGTTTGGCTTTGAGTTTTTCTACTTCTTTTTCCTTCTTTAGCAGCTCTCTTTGAGCGGCTTCTTTCTCCTTGTCCTTCAACTGATTCTCTAGTTGAAGTTTTAAAATATACTCATCCATGAATACGATGCGAGCACCTAAGAGTGTAGAGGCAATATCTTGAGGGTTGAGTTTCTCCTTTGAAGGAGAATTGGAGCATCGGACAATGCACTTGGCTTTAGCACCATATTCTAGGGTACCAATAATCTTGTGTATATCTCGCGGATCAGGACTAGCACAGAGGACCATCAGAAATTTGGACCCATCATCCTCAAAAGAATCCTGGAGAAGGATAGTGAGCTTGCTGTCTCTGAATGGAATATGGGAATCGCCATTTGCAATGGCCTCAACAACCCGCTTTAGTGCAACATTTCCTTCATTAATCTGCCAGTCTGTCATTGAAATTCAATATGCTACCAATTTGGGAAAAACGCTGCTAGTTGTCAGAATTCACCCTATAACACATACTCTGTTGCACATATATGGGTTCTTATTTGATAAATGGAAATTTTGATGACTTCAGGTAATCAAGGGAGTCATAAGGGAAAACAATCAATCATAAAACATAAAACAAAGTAAAATTAAAACAACAAAAACCAATCCAAATCAAAAAATTTGAAAATAAGCAGTAGGAACAACCCTGGAGATAACATCTGGCTCTGTCTGGGGATGGCATGCTCCTTGTGAGATGCCAAGAACAAGTAGACCATTTGCCTTATTTCCATTGGGCTGGAGTCTTTCATCATAAATCTCTGCTAATTAACCAACCACTGACTGATCTTTAAACTATTCTGCAAACTGAAATAATCTTCTCACAACAATCTGAACACACTGTACAAACTTTAAAGAAATGCTTGAAGCATCAAGCTTATTTATTCACAGCTCCTACACTAATTAAAACTACTTTCTTTTCATTAGGTAAAATCATGCTTCCAGTGAAGCCATACAAGTATCTGAATACATAATGAAAATCTTGATCTGTGGATTAGCAAAATGAAAACAGGAACAACCATCATCAATTTTCTACAATTTTGATTTTCAGATTTATCATAAAATGTATACTGAAACCTTGACTCAATAAATTCCTTGATGTAATCAGACACTGGGTCATACCATTTTCTTAGTTTTGGATTATCAAACCCATCCTTATTCTCAATCCTGATAACGAAAGACAGCTGAAAAGGGCTTTGAAAAGGGCTTTGAAAGGACAAATCTTGTATTTTGACCTCTACGGCTTCAATCTCTTTCTCAATGTGTGCAACAAATTCTTTTAAAAAGATGACTTTAGATTCTGAGTTACATGAGGTTGACTTTAGATAATAAGACAAAATGGAAGAAAAACGTTCATCTTTTTCCTCATCAGTATACATATCACTCCATTCGTTAAAATCTTTAATGGAAAGAGAATATGCCCTAGACTTTGTCTTTCCCATCCATCTTTTTAGAAATATAAGCCAAAAACGTGATAATGATCTAATTGACCCAGCAGGCAAATATTCAACCCAACTTTTACACTTCCCCTGTAATGAATCTTAGAATAATATAATGAAGACATCTTCATGTTTAACTCTGAGTAACTCTCCAAAGTCACAAAAATTAGATATGTGTTGCACAGCTAAACGCAGATCTTCTCCATTGAATCTAGGACCATTTCTCAACAAATATTCATCCGAAGGAAGATGATTCGGAAAACCGGGAAGTTCTGCAAAATCAAGACATGCATACCTTAAAACAATAGAAGCCGGATCAGAAGTCCTCATCATTAAAATGAAATTATCATCTAAGCTTTGAACTCTTGTAAAACTGCCTCTGGATTCTTCAAACATGGAGTCGCCCGGTGAATAAATATGTAGTCCAACTAATGCCCTGCTCCTGTCCACCGTCAAGAGCTGGATCTGATCCTTGTCGTTCTCTCCCGGGGAAGATATCCTTTCCTTTGTCTGTCCCCGACAACGGCGCCAGAAGATGTTATCCCTAAAGTTGGACCTAGACTACGGGATCCAAGCTTAAGGAAATCTTAGTTTGAAAATGATCAAATCAAATGAAATCAAAGTCAAAATAGAAGCTGGTATCAAACCAGGGCTAGTAGAAACCCACAGTACTAAAAGGACACTAGGCTGATATCACTTGTTTATACAGTTTACAGGATTGAAATCAAAACCATCACACACTTTACAATGAACAGAGCTGGTATATAACATATGGATAAATACAGGTATTCATAAGAAGATCAGAGCATAGGATATGCTGGT
>LPNX010279285.1:396214-464104 GCA_001517045.1 Pseudotsuga menziesii | reverse complement strand
CAGGTGGCTCTATGACATAGTCAATAGAAGCATTATTGAAGGTAGCCAAACAACAGACTGGATGGTCCAACAGATAGAAAACCAAGACACCCGGATTGAAGATAATCACTGAGATATGTACGAGGTAATGGGAACATTATGTTATATGAAGGATAACCTGCACAAGCTCATGAATATGAATCAAAGCAGTCACATTCATGACTACCCTTCCAGAGATAAAGCAATGGAGGAAGCTTCAGTGGTGCAACCTACCAAAGAAATAAAATGGAAGCAACGGGTGTAATTCTGCTAAAATGGGTACTCTATGTTTTTTTGTTATTTTGTCCTAGGTGTATATGTTCGTATCTACCCGTTTAAGGGCTTTAGAAGTATTATTAGGCACAACTGCAAACTCAAGTCTTTAGTAATATGCTCAAACAAATATGTAATTTTGGGTTTCACAGTACTCATGGCAGGTCTCAGACCTCTCTATTTTTGTATGCCTGGCTAGCCACAGGCTTTTATTTAATATAATACTTAAAAAGTTTCTGTTAAAAAAAATTGATGTTTATAATTAATTTCGTAAATTCCATAATTGATGTTTATAATTTTGTTTATTTAAAATATTAATTACCACGTCTTAAATAATAAAAAAGTGTGTGGACTTCTCTTCTAATACTTAATCCTTTCTACAATTCTTTTTTATGTTTAAAAATATATTAGAAATATTAATCTTAAATGTTAATACTTAATCCTTTCTATAACACATTTCAATGTTTATGTTTCAAAATAGGTTATAACTAGCATTTGCACCAAGAGGTGCAAAGAAACGCCGAGGGGGTAAAAATATTGTGTCTTTTCGCAACTAAAACCTTCGTTAGAGAATTAGTTATAGTGAGACAGTAAGATAAAAAAAATAGGAGACAAATAGGTTTACGTTTTACGCTATATTTTTTTATGGAAAAGAAAAAATCCGGAAATCAGACAATTGATCGTTATGAATCAACATATGTTTTCCCGATTTCCAATTTATGATGTTTGAAATATCGGAAAGGAGAAAGATGACTATGTTTTTCTATTTCCAATTTAATTGGTCTATCAAATGTTAGTGTTTCCTCGATTTCTGATTTGACGTTTCGCTTATCTGATATGGGCAATATAGCTCAATTTATGACTTATCTATTTTGTCGCTTTCTGAGTATCGAAAACAGGAAGTGGATCTCGGAATGGTGATTTGTCATTTGTAGTTAATAATTTTGTCTTCTTTTCCTATTCCCGATTTTCGATGTTCCGATATTCCCTTTTCCCGATTTCTGAATTTACAGTTTTACCATTGTTATTGATGCTTTTGGAGTCCAGTGAGGGTTTTTTACAGTGGATATCATGTGCGTCACAACGGTGGGACTTGTAACCTAAACGTTATGAATCAACATCTGTTTTCTCAATTTCGGAGCTATGATGTTCGAAATATTGGAAATGAGAAACACGACATTGTTTTTCTAGTGAGTCCCAAGTATCTGCTTCTCTGACTTCCAATTTGAGTTTTTGCTTATTGGATATGGGCAATATAGCTCAATTTATGATTTATCTTTTTTGTCGATTTTCGAGTATTGGAAACTCGAAGTGGATTTTGGAATGCAGAATTTTGTCTGCTTTCTCTATTCCCGATTTTCGATATTCCGTACTCTCCATTTCCGATATTTCCTTTTGGTCATTTGAGTTCGCTTATTTAATATTCGAATTTAGGGTTTTTACCATTGTTATTGATTCTTTTTTAGTTTGGTGAGTGTTTTTTATAAGTGCATATGCTGTGCGTTACAGCGGTTGCAGTTGTAACTTTATGAGCGTTTACACCTGTAAGTTTTCGTCGTATGATTTTTTTTTTCTGGTAAATTTTAACCTAGGTTGTTTTTAGACATGGTTGCTAAAATTCAATCAGAGAAGGTATTTGCCACAAGTAGGAATACGACATTTAAAAGTGCTCTTCAAGAGAGAGAAAACAAAGATTCTAATGCCGGTGTTTTCACTGACACTAGTGGTTATGTGTCTGAGAGCTTAATTATAGAGTGGTCCAGAATTTACACTATTTTTGACAATGATGACTTTTCCTCTATTGATCATGACCAACTTGCATACCTTCAAATACACAATTCTCAGCTCCATCGCGTTGGTGCCAGACCACCATTTATGCCTTACACGGATCCTGTTATGTGGGCATTGGATCACGTAGACCCTAAGGAAGGAATATTTTATGATAGTCATAATGTCCTTATTGCTTCGTTCCATCCAAAGATTTTTGCTAGGGCTTATGCTTTGCCAACTCCCAAGAAGCTTCTCTCGTCAAAATTTGTCGAGGAAAGTCATGCCAATTTGAATTATGAACAAGTGGTGAAATCTTGGCTACAACACCCAATGCTTGATATTCCTGTTTCACTTCCTGCATATCTTGTATCTTGGTTCAGAGAACCGTTTTCCTTGTTGTGCGCTATGATTTGCAGGTTATATGGTTTACCCAATTGTTATTCATTCCAAGCGAAGTGGGTTCCTCTGGCGAACCATATATTGCTTACAGGTCATCCGTTCAACTGGGCGCAAATTCTGTCATTTAATTTGCGTGAGGAAATTGAAAAATATGAGAGAAACCACGACAATCATAAACCATCTTTCTATATGTCAGGGTTTGTAATGGATGCATTTTGTGCGTCGACTGTTTTCCCGGCTCTAAATTGGAATTGGACAGAGAAATCTCCACCGGTTCATATATATTGCACTGATATGTGGGACGACAATTTTATCCCTCACGTTTATGAACTCTGTGACCTATTTCTCGGGTCAATGTACTACAATATTTTTAAAGTCGATGCTCCTGCGTTCTTTAAAAGTGCTAGGGAAATGATTTCAGCGTTTGGTGATTGGTATGTAGGACAATTTTTCTCTTACATAAGAATTTGGGGTAGTAATATAGTTCACTTGCTTCCTAGAATTGTTCCAGACCGAATGGTGCTTCAATAATTCACATATCAGACTGTTATTGATGGCGTTTCACCCAAGTTGAGCAAACATAAGAAGAAGAGCTGGTCGAAATTTCCCATGAATATTGGCAACCTTATGCTACAGAGTCTTGCTCATGCGTCTTCGCTGGGAAAGGATAATTTTTTTATGAACTTGGGGGAGGCATTCATCTCTTTGCTCATGAGCACTTGAAATTCCAATACGTTCATGAAAATGAACTCGATGATTCCATGTTTCGAGGAGCTATCAATTTTAAGCAAGCAATGGATAAAATTACTGATCCAGAGATGAAGTTGGTTCTGTACAAGTATCAAAAGGATCTTAAGAAAAAAATTGTTGGAGAAAGAGGAGATAAACTAAAAATAAAAGAACATGTTCAAAAAGAGAAGACATAACAAGTATCTAGAGGCGATGCATCAAGTTCTGTTGTTGCTCTTGTTGCTCAACCGAAGTACAAAGGGAAACATGTCCTTCAAGGCCCATCCAGCTTCTGTATTGGAACAATTGAAGATACACTATAGAAAGGGCCAGAACAGGCTGTCACTGAAATAGGTTGTGAACAGCCTAAACTGGTAGAAGCACAAAAAGAGCAAACTCAATTGCCTTCGATCTCAATTGCCAAGAAAGAGCAGACTCATGTCGAAGATGCTTCTGCAGAGAAGGTAATTTGTTTATCTTCAGGACAGATTGAGATTGATAATATGGATATGGAACAAGATCCCGAGGTTGTTATAACTATGTCGAATATGCAAACGCTTCCCAGTATGTTGGGTTCATCATGTTCCCAGCTTAATTTTTTCGAGGTAAATTTGTCATCAATAAATGGAGCTACTATTAGAATGCCCACTTTTTCAGTTAATTCACTCATCGATACCTGTCCTACATCACCAATTCCCCAGTTGTTTGAGGACGACATTCCTTCTGTCTCTATGGGTATTTTTGAAAAGGAAGATTTTCCTATGTCTAGTTTTATTACATCACTCACCTTTACCTCTGTCTCAAGTCCTATGGACATTGCCCCACTCAAGAAAGATAGTCCTATAAATCAAATGGAAACTGATTCATTGGTTACCATCCAACACAAGATGAATTCATCATCAGAAGTGATAGCATATTTTGGAGAAGATGCAGTGGTATCGATGGACAAATATTATTGGAGTAAAAAGGATAAAGCTGTGGTTAAAATGGGATCGAATAAAGTGAGACATGGGTGAGGCAAACATGTTGTTGATTGCATGGGCAGACCCGGGTTTACTATAATCAACCAACAACACCCCTAGCTCACTGGCCCTTTCGGCGACAGACCGCAAGGCGACCTGAAGTCTCACCCGAAGTGAATCTAATGGGTTGGCCAAGGACTCAAGCGTCTTGGACCAGGTTCTGTGGCAGTCCTACTGGTGGCTCACAGCTCTTCTAGCTGCAAGATCTCCCCTAATGTCTAAGCGTCGCGCAACCTCTTGCTCGTGTCGCGCAATCCCGTCGTCGCGCAGCTCTTCTAGCCGCAGCGTCTCTACCCTTGGGCGCGTCGCGCAGGTTCTTCTCTCTTCGCACGACTTCTTCCTTCTCACAATAGTCCCAATCTCACCACATCACCGCGCACCGTGCGACACAAAACTCCTGTTCAACGCTAAGTCCTCAACCCATGGACTCGCGCACTGCAGCTCCTCTGCCTGTGCGGTATCGCCTTCTTGTGATACCCTCCAACCGTGGTTTAGCGCACTTAGCATTGTTCGTGTCGACGCGCAAGACCTGATACCCAGACTGTCTTACTGTGATTAATTAACTATCTAAGGCAAGCATAAGTAACCCTTATAAGACGTGCCAAGGATTTCAACTTATATATATTTCTGCAGTGTTGTAACTAAACAACTCATTCATACATCAACTGTAAGCAAATTGCATAACATAATCAGATAGATGCAGCAAATAAACACAATATGCAAATCAATCACTAAACACGGGATTTTAACGTGGTTCGCCCCCAGGATGGGAGTTACGTCCACAAAACTGTGCTTCTCTATTATTGCTTAAGGGAAGGCAAACACAGTTCTGCTGCGCCTCATAGGCAGCTCAAGATCTTCTCTCTTAGATCTTTCTTCTCTACCTTTATGCTGTCTCTCTTACAACATACTCTTCCCTCTCAGTCGATCCCTGCGGATCGTTACATGCATGCTCTACAAGCCGACTACTGGTTTTAGTAAGATTGCTACCGCTAGAACCAGAACCAGAGCTCGGCTTTTACAACAGTCTACTTATCCTTATTGCCTATTTCAATCACAACTGTCTCTCTATCTAACCAACTGGCTAACTGACTGGCTATCTAACCCTTTACAATACAAAATATTTTCTTATATAGGTAGCCCGAAGGTCGTGCCATTACAACACTGTGGGCATGTCCCAATAGTAACCCAAACCCTAATTAGTGACAGTCAGTCCTCTCTGTCCTTGAGGTAGCTGCTTCCCGTCACACCATAGCTCTCTGCAGTCTTCCATGCATCCCGGCACTGACCATGGGTACTATGCACCGCTTCTCTGCTTTCTGTCCTTCGCCTTCAATGCTTGAGCCTCATTGCTCCTTCTTCTTTATGAGGGTCGTTGAGCCCTCCTGTCTTCCGCCGCTGCCTTCAATGCAGTGGGTGAGCTCTCCCTTCTCGGCCGCTCAGGTACCGTTGCCTTTCTTTGACTTCCGCATCTCAAAAAGTCACAGTTTCCGGCTCTGCTCTCCAGCTGGAAACGTGCTATGGCGTCATAGCTCCGCCTTATCCTCTTTCCGCCAAAACTTATCTCTCCGCCAAAACTAGCAGCTTCTTCTGTAGTTGCGGGACCCTGCTTCAACAGTCCCCTAACACTTACTTGTGGCTCATCCTCAAGCCACCTGGAACGGCCTTCTCCTACTGCAGCTTCTTCTGTTGTAGCTTCTCCTGCTGTAGCTTCTCCTTCGCCTCCTGCGAAGTCTTCTGCAACTTCTGTCGAAGTCCTTCGACTTTGTTCTTCATTACCTCGACACGTTCTCTTGGAGTTTCAGTAACTTAGTTCGCTGGGCTCTCTTATCCTTTCTGCCCATAGTCACGGTTTCGCTCTCTTCGCTCTTTCTTCTCTATGAGCGCTCTAGTGTTTGAGAAGTGTTCCACAGATATCCTTTCCTTTTTATCTGGGTTAGAACTTTTATCACATGGAAAATCTGTATCTTCCAGCCTTCTCAAACATTTCCTTCCATCTAGAGCCTCGTGGATGGAGAAGAAGCAACCCGTGAACTCCGCTCCGAGAACAAGCCTTTGTCCTCGTTCTGGAAGTCTCCACTCCGCTGGGTTTGCAGTCTTCTTCCACTTCTCTTCTCTTCGAAGTGGTCCAGATCCACATGCTGCCTCTGACCCTCAGGTTTCTGTTTCAGTACCTTCGCAATCTTTCGTGCTTTTCTTAGCTGATCAGATAGGTCAGCGATTTTCTCCCGTTGCTTTATTTTTCTCATTTTTACCTTCCTCCTAGCGGGAGATTTCTTCTCATCACTCTTCGGCTCTGCTTTCTTATCTTCAGTGATCGGCTCGGCGTTCTTCTTCTCCTTAGCAGAGACTTTGGTGACAACTTCTACTTCTGGCGCTTGACTCTTCATCCTTAGCGACTGTCTAACTTGTGTTGTCTCTAATTTCACAACCTTGGGTGGCGTCGTCATGGCGAACGCACGGCCAGTACGTTCTTTCTAAACTTTACTTCTATAGGTTCGGCCTCAGTCAGAATCCGCTTGGCTCAATACTCTGGGCGTGCAGTGGCTTCGAACTCTGGAAGTCATTATACTCTGCAACTTAATTGGCTCTGCACAGGGGACACTTAGCACTGCCTTGCATAGCTCTCGAGATTTGGCAACTGCACCCTTCCTTCTTGAAGAATGTCTGCTTTTATGCCAAAGGCATACTACCGGACGCAATGGTCCTACTGGGTCAACCCCGTTGGTCATCATAATTACTTGGACGAGACCCTACCCATCATTCTGATCTGTCATAATTGCTGAGATCTGATCACGTGTCCCTCAAAGCGTGCATATCCAGGCACCGGTGTCGTCGGGGATTTACCAAATCTGGAAAAATTTATTATATTGCTACCAAATCTACGGTAGGGGATACCGGTCATTTCTTCATTAACTACCTGTCAAATAGTGACTTGACTAGCCCACTGTCGGTTGCAAATTGAGTACGTGGCAGGGGGAAGCATCTTACTGCTGCGATGCAACTCTGCATCACCTGCACGAACAAACAGTGTTAAAATTTTATTTTTATTTTTTTTATTTTTTTAAACCGGTGTAGACTCATTCCCGGTGCAATGCCTCCTTTCAACTACATTGGACATCTGCACCGTTGTGGCTGGTTTAAGCTAGGGCTGAGAGGCGAGGTGGCTATCACTATAGAGTTTCAGCCTACTGCCATTGATCCATGTGGGCAAAAGCTCCCCGTTCAGCTGGCTGAGCTGAACGACACCTCCCTCTGTGACTTGCTGTATCTGATATGGCCCTAGCCAATGTGTCTTAAACTTCCCTGGGAACTTGATGAATTTGCTGTCATAAAGGAGCACCAGGTCTCTGGTCTGGAAAGTCTTATTCTTAATGTGTCTGTCATGCCAAGCTTTTTCTCGGGCCTTCTGCACTCTCTGATGGAATCCGGCAATGAACCTGTCTTCTTCTAGGGCAAGCAGCTGTGCTAGCCTTGCTTCGACTGTGTCTGTATCAGTCATCCCAGTAATCTGAGCGATTCTTAAACTGGGGAGAATATACTCCATAGGCATAACAGCCTCCTGTCCATATACTAAACTGAAAGGTGTGCGTCCCGTAAGTTTCTTACATGTGGTCCTATATGCCCATAAGACAGCGTTAACTCTGAGGTCCCAATCATTCCTCTGGCTATTACAGATCTTCGTAAGAGCATTTTCTAAAATCTTATTGAAGGCCTCCACTGTACCATTAGCCTGCGGATGGTAGGGAGTGCTCTTATGGTGCTGGATCTGGAATTATTCTATTAATTCCTCAATAGTACTGTTCAAGAAATGTGTGCCTTGATCACTCATCAAAATTACTGGGCATCCAAACCTGCTGATGATGTTTTCAAAAAGGAACTGTGCAGCTGTAGCAGCATCACAATTTCTTACTACTTTGGCCTCTGCCCATCTGGTGAGGTACTCTGTTCCTATGATAATATATCTCGCACCAGTGCGCTTCCCTAGTGGGTTAATTGGACCCACAAAATCTATATCCCATTTGTCAAATGCGCGCAACGTGACCTGCGGTCGCAGCAGCATTTCATCGCGTCGCGAGGGTTTTCCTACCCTTTGGCAGATATCGCAGCATCTGCAAAAGTCCTTAGTGTCTTTATGCAATGTAGGCCACCATAATCCTGCCTCCAGGATTTTCTGCGCAGTCGGTTTTCCTGCGAAATGTCCTCCTCCGGTTCTTGAATGAGCCTCTTTGATAATAGCGTCTTTTTCGTGCGGCATCACGCATCTGTGCAGAACTTCATCCGGACCTAGCTTGTATAGGTGTCCTGCGATGAGGGTGAAGTCTGCTGCTTTAACAACCAACTGCTTCTTTTGTTGCTTGGTAAATTCGTCAGGTGCTACTCCTGTGGTGAGGAATTGAATAATGTCGGCATAGTACTCATCTACAATCTGTATGGAAAACAACGGTGCATCTGGCAGACTGTCTTCTAGGTTACTGGGCTCTTCTCCTGAGTCTAACCGCGACAGATGATCCGGTCCTGCATTCAGTCTTCCTGGTTTCACAATGATTTTAAAATCATACTCCTGGAAGAGGAGTAACCATCTGCAGATTCTCCCCCCTAACACCGATATATTGACTAGGTACTTCAACGCAGAATGGTCAGTAAACATTTTAAACGAGGCGCCCAATAGATAGTGCCTGAACTTCTGCAGCACATATACCATAGCTAAGCCCTCCCTTTCTGTTGTGGTGTAGTTCTTTTCTGCTGTGGATAGATTTCTGCTGGAATATGTGATGGGATGGTCAAGATCCCCTTCTCCTGGCTGGGTCAAGACGACTCCTAATGCGATGCCGGATGCATCCACATGTACATGGAAAGGCTTAGTCCAGTTCGGAAATACTAGGATGGGTGCTGTAACCATCTTCTCCTTAAGTATGTCTAGACTCTGCTGGCATTCCTCGTTCCATAGGAATTTTACATCCTTCTTGAGCAATTTCTCCATCGGCGCTGTAATCTTTGCGTAGCCCTTGATGAACTTTCTATAATACCCGGTATGACCAAGTACTGTCCTCAGTTGCTTGACTGAGTTAGGTGCTGGAAGGTTTACAATGATATCGATCTTGGCGGGGTCTACCATCAAGCCTTGTCTGCAAACAATATGCCCCAACAAAATACCAAATGGTGCACAAAATATACATTTCTTCAAGTTTAGAGAAATTTGGTACTGCCTACATTTCTCTAACATCAGTCTTAGATCGCCTATGTGCTTATCGATTAACCCAAATACAGTCCAGTCATCGAAATATACTTCTAAGAACTTATGGATGTATTCTTTAAAGACAGCAACTACTACTCTAGAAAATATAGCTGGTGCAATCTTAAGACCAAAGGGCATTATCGTATACTGGAACGAGCCCCATTTTGTTGCAAAGGTGGTCTTGGATCGATCTTCTGGATGTATTCTGATCTGATGGTAGCCTGAAAACCCATCGGTGAAGGAGTAAACCTCCTGTCCTCCCACGTTGTCTAATACTTCATCAGTGAATGGTGTTGGAAATGGATCATGAAGTGATGCATCGTTGAGTTCTCGCAGATCAACACAGATCCTGATGTCCCCTTTTGTTTTCTTCTCTTGCACTACCATAGGGCTAACCCATTCGCTTTCCTCTATTGGCTCAATGATGCCTGCTGCTAGCATTTTATCAATTTCGTCCTTTACTTTTTCTTTGTAGCGCGGATTCAATCTATATGGGCGCTGCTTAACTGGTCTAGCATCCTCTTTTAATGGTATCCTCATGACTCCCAGGTCTCCAACTATTCCCTTCATCTCTGTGAACTTGGTGGGAAATAGGTCCTGATAGTCATGTAGCAAATCTGCAATCTGTCTGAATGTTTCATCATTCCAGTAGTCTCCAATAGAGACAAACTTAGGTTCTGCGTCTATGCCAATATTGATCTTTTTAATCTTGATGGGCTCGGTGATCGCTGGAATATCTAACTGTGGTCCCTCCACATCGCGAGTCCCTTATGATTCCGGAATGTTGGTGTGGCGAGGATCCTCATCCGCCTCCTCTGATTCTGATGCAAAATTATAGCATTCCAACGCCTCTTCTAGCTGGATAGTCCACTCAGGTTGGACTGGTACTGAGATGGTGCGATCCTCAAAAATCTTTGTCTTGATTATGTCTAGGGCCTGAGCAACACTTGGATGTTCTGACTCAAACGCAAAGGTGAGTAGGAAGCTGTCTGTCATAAGTGACCATGTGGTTGTTCCCTTGCGCAGCTCAGTCTCTGTATACCAGTTCCTTGGAACTGTGTCCAATGTGTGAATGAATCTGTGAACCCATTCATCCTGTGGAATGTCCGACCAGTTCTGTTCACATGTCTGAATGTGTACCCTGGGGTCAGTTTATCCTGTGTACTTGTGTTGAACATACTCTTTGTCGTCAGAAAATCTGATCGCCATCAGTCTTTTTATATTACCCCATGATGCAATATTCTCTTTATGCGCATACCACCATCTTGCAAGTGTGGCTCGAACTGCAAGGTCCATAGCTGCGATCCTCTGCTCATGAGGAATTTGTTGCTCAAACTGTTCAAAAAAATCCTGGATTTCCGTCAGACCAAGATATGATGGAGTCTCAGTGATCTCGGAGACAATCCATCGCAGTGATTTACTGATAAACGCACATCTGCGCGCTGAGACTTCGTAAAGTCTGTTCTGCCAGTTTTCTAGACCAACATCAGAATCCGATGCGCATGAGCTGTCGCATCGCCAACTAATGTTCCCTTTTGCGGTTGGATTGATGTAGTCATTCTGGTTCGCAGTCATCTGGTAGAGAATATCGATGTTATGTGCCTCTTCCTCTGCTCGGATAGGTTCAATATATCTAGGACCTTGGTAAGGATCCAGCGGTGCGATGACCCGGATCTGCGCATCCTCAAAGGTCATTTGTCTTTTCTTTAGGTCAATGACAGCTTTACTGCCAATCGCCCAATCAATACTTAATAGTACTGGATATGGTCGACTGTCACCAATGATTTCTATAACCTCGAAGTCCACAAAAGTACAAACTCCGTCAATATCAACTGGCACTTGCGGTAGTCGACCCAATGGTGATACTCGCTACTGATTAGCTAATCTCAGATGGATAGGCGATAGGGCTAACTGAGGACTACCCATCTGTTCCCATGTCTGCTTAGTTAGAACATTCACCTCTGATCCTAGATCTAAGACAACCTCATCCATTTCAAACTCACCAATCTACGGTGTGAATTTCATCTCTCTTCCTGTCCTTGTATGTCTCGTAATATTATGGACAGCGCGGTGTGCACTACCCGAGAGAGAGGGTTGCTGATACTGATCTATCATGCGTTGTAGCTCACCGATAGCTTTATCATTTCTCAGGAGTTTCAAGCAGCTGTGCAGGAAGGCTTGTACACTTCATGTCGATTCATCCTCGTCACATCTTCCCGATGTGGTAGCCTGCTGTGCCTGCTCAGGGCTATGGCTACAAGGTACTTGCTGTGGTACACTCTTAGATGGCGGTACCTGTGATCCTGATAGTGTAGGTTCATCAAAGGAAGCCTTGGCTTCATGAAAGGTCTCTTTATTCTGCTGTAGGTTGAGTGTTGTTGCTTTACGAGGAGCTCTGTGCACCCACCCCTGACTTGTGTTCTTTCCGGTCTCCTGCGATGTGCCACTGGTGGAAGCACCACTCCGAGTCACAATATTGACTCTTGGTTCTGGTTCTGCCTTCTCAGCAACGATAAGTTGGATGTTCTGGTGTGCAGCTGGTTTAGGGTCTCTGATCTTAGCTATCAAGATAGGACACTCTTCTATGGTATGATCATAATATTTGCAGTAGTTACAAGTAGTAGTGGCGTTCTGACAGTCCCTAGCATAGTGTCCTGTGATTCCACAATTATAACAAGTGACTGGTCCACGACCTTGGCCAAAACCTCCTCCTCGGCCAAAGCCTTCTCCACGTGCGAAGCCTCCTCCACAGCCTCGTCCTCTGAATCCTACTGCACGGCCTCCGTAAGCCTGATCCGGTTGTGGTCCTGTTGCTGGACCCTGTGTGTCTGCTTGGACTCTGTACACATCATGTGTTCTTTCTGACATGAGATCATAAGCTCGGCAGTCTTGTTGATCATGCCCGATGGATTTACAGAAGATACAATATAGGTTTTTAGGTGTCTGTACATACTTCTGAAGTAAAGGGCATTGCTGAGGCGGATGTCCTTGTGTTTTACATATTTCACACCATGGCCCTTGTGTTCGTGGTAAGGGGTTAGGAGCCCCTGACGCTAAATATTCTGCAAAGACTGGACAGTTGTCTTTACTGTGGCCCTGTGCTCTACACTTTATGCACCATATGTCTTACATAACCTCTTTCCCTTTTTTAAGTTCGTGTATCTGTAACGTAAGGTTGGCCAACTGGGTCTGTAGAGTTGTCATGCCTGTACTGGTTTCTGCTAAAGGTGAAGCCTCTAGTTTCATTGCCATCTCCAGCGCTTCATCTTGAGTATTAAGTTTATGCTACATTAGTGGCATTCTAATATGAGGGAGCAGTGCTGCAATAAACCATTCCTTATGCTGCTCCGGCGCAAACTCAAAACTTACTTGGTCTATAAGAGCTTTGAATTTCTGGTCAAAGTCCCATATTGACTCTGATGGTAGCTGCTTAATATCCTTAAGCTCTGTAATGCACTGAGACTCAGACTTAGGTTTCTTAAATTCTTTAATCATGGCGTTCTTGACCTGGGCAAGCGTCTTGGGTAATGTAGTATACTTTATGTACCATGTCAAGGCTCTGTCTCTGAGTGTGGTGACCAACTGTACAAGTTTAAGGTTATTGTCGTTGATTGTTTTAATGGTCCACATAGCTTCACATAGGAACCAATGTTGTTCCGGGTCTTCTGCTCTTGTACCTTTAAAAATAGGTAGCTTCATGTCGTCTCCCATTCTATTTCTCTGTGGTGGGTTCTGACTAACTGGGGTACTACCACTCAGCGATGTAGGTGAAGGTGCTGTAGCGGGAGTAGGTACTGACTGTGAGCTACTAGATGGAGTACCTATGGGGTTATTCTGAGTCCCTATCTGTTTCTGTGGAGTATAGGGGTGGTAAGGGATACCCCCCTCTGGTTCTTCTGTGGTGCTAGGGCTCTGTTGTCTAATACTGTCTGAACTGTCTTCAAATACAGGAGAACTAAAATCTACTTTATACTTCTTTCCACTACGTGTTCGTCCAATGTCATCAAAATCATTTTCAAACTCTTGTGACATTACTATCTTTACTTATTCATCTGAGACTAGATCCATTGTTCCTTTTTCATATAGCAGCATCTTAAGGGACAAGTTTAGAGATCTTAGGTACTTACCACGATATCCTCTGAAGAAGTATCGTTCAGCTACGTTGAAGCTCTTTCTCTGGTCAACTGCAAATTCTGTAAAAAAGCCTTCTAGCACACTTGTCAGCCAGAAGTCCACTGCTCTCATAATCGGATTGTCGAGGTTCTGCACGGTCTGAATCAGATCCGATGTCCAGACAATGTTTCTTTTCTTCTTGAATGTATTCCTATCTGTCAACTTAGATAACCAGTCGAAAAGCTCATTTCTGTAGGTTGCAAAAAATATAGCGTGTATGTCTGAAGCGATATGCTTTACTAACCAGGCCTCTGTGCTCAGTTTAGGGCTTCGGTTTTCTTTCTTGGAAAACTCCCTTAAGTCTGAATCCAGCCACTGGTGAAACTCTTCTCTAGTAGGATGCCAATAGAACATTAACTCCCAGTTGTTTAAACCGGCAACGGAACCATTTGTTGATTGCATGGGCAGACCCGGGTTTACTATAATCAACCAACAACACCCCTAGCTCACTGGCCCTTTCGGCGACAGACCGCAAGGCGACCTGAAGTATCACCCGAAGTGAATCTAATGGGTTGGCCAAGGACTCAAGCATCTTGGACCAGGTTCTGTGGCAGTCCTACTGGTGGCTCGCAGCTCTTCTAGCTGCAAGATATCCCCTAATGTCTGAGTGTCGCGCAACCTCTTGCTCCCGCCGCGCAATCCCGTCGTCGCGCAGCTCTTCTAGCTGCAGCGTCTCTACCCTTGCCAGCGTCATGCGGGTTCTTCTCTCTTCGCACGACTTCTTCCTTCTCACAATAGTCCCAATCTCACCACATCACCGCGCACCATGCGACACGAAACTCTTGTTCAACGCTAAGTCCTCAACCCACAGACTCGCGCACCGCAGCTCCTCTGCCTATGCGGTATCGCCTTCTTGCGATACCCTCCAACCGTGGTTTAGCGCACTTAGCGTTGTTCGTGTCGACGCGCAAGACCTGATACCCAGACTGTCTTACTATGATCAATTAACTATCTAAGGCAAGCATAAGTAACCCTTATAGGACGTGCCAAGGATTTCAACTTATATATATATTTCTGCAGTGTTGTAACTAAACAACTCATTCATACATCAACTATAAGCAAATTGCATAACATAATCAGATAGATGCAGCAAATAAACACAATATGCAAATCAATCACTGAACACGGGATTTTAACGTGGTTCGCCCCCAGGATGGGAGTTACGTCCACAGAACTGTGTTTTCTCTATTATAGCTTAAGGGAAGGCAAACAAAGTTCTGCTGCACCTCAAATGCAGCTCAAGATCTTCTCTCTTAGATCTTTCTTCTCTATCTTTATGCTGTCTCTCTTACAACATACTCTTCCCTCTCAGTCGATCCCTGCGGATCGTTACATGCATGCTCTATAAGCCGGCTACTGGTTTTAGTAAGATTGCTATCGCTAGAACCAGAACCAGAGCTCGGCTTTTACAACAGTCTACTTATCCTTATTGCCTATTTCAATCACAACTGTCTCTCTATCTAACCAACTGGCTAACCGACTGGCTAGCTAACCCTTTACAATACAAAATATTTTCTTATATAGGCAGCCCGAAGGTCGTGCCATTACAACACTGTGGGCCTGTCCCAACAGTAACCCAAACCCTAATTAGTGACAGTCGGTCCTCTCTATCCTTGAGGTAGCCGCTTCCCGTCACACCACAACTCTCTACAGTATTCCATGCTTCCCGGCATTGACCATGGGTACTATGCACCGCTTCTCTGCTTTCTGTCCTTCGCCTTCAATGCTTGAGCCTCGTTGCTCCTTCTTCTTTATGAGGGTCGTTGAGCCCTCCTGTCTTCCGCCGTTGCCTTCAATGTAGTGGGTGAGCTCTCCCTTCTCGGCCGCTCAGGTACCGTTGCCTTTCTTTGACTTCCGCATCTCAAAAAGTCACAGTTTTCGGCTCTGCTCTCCAGCTGGAAACGTGCTACGGCGTCATAGCTCTGCCTTATCCTCTTTCCGCCAAAACTTATCTCTCCGCCAAAACTAGCAGCTTCTTCTGTAGCTGCGGGACCCTGCTCCAACACATGTGTATGCCCTTAGTGAAGTTATTTGGAAGGCAGATACAAGTAATCTTCCTCAAGAAGCAGTGAACGCAACAGCTGCCATGGGAGTTTTCGTTGGAGCTAATTTTAATATAGTTTCACAATTAAGTTTGGTTTTTGGTGAAAAAGAGAAGGAATTAGACAAGTTGAAACATGACTTAGCAGAGGCAGAAAATAGGCATCAACAAGAAATTGGTAGGTTGAAATGAGAACATGAAGACAGAGTGGAGAAATGGAAGATGAAAGCTGGAGAATTGAAGACTAGCTTGAGAATGCAAAGGTTGTGAATTAGCAAGGAGCAGAGCAAATTGCTCTTGTCAATCAGCAGTTGAAATATTCTCAAGTAGGTTTGAAAGCGTCGTGTTTTCTAGATGTGACACCTAAGGATTTCAAACAAGTACTCCGTAAATTGAAGGAAGAGTTCCGACAGGCTGTGATAGATTTGTATACTTATTTTGATGAGATGTAAGGGTTGTATGACAAGTTTAGCAAATATTTTGAAGCTGTTGAGGATCACCATGATCACATAAAAAAAGCACCTGCTGCTTTATACCAAGTAACAAGTTGGCAAAAGTATATTAAGGAAAGACCTCATGGCTTGCCATTTTTAAACAAGTTACAGCTAAAAACAACTGAAGTTGCAATTCAGACATGGGAGGGTGTCTGTGATTCTGTTGAAGGTTTAATAAAACTAGGACAAATGGTTTGTGAACAAAGGTGGTCATATTCAAAGAATTTGCTAACGTATTTGAGTTTTCTTGTTTTGGATCTTATCAATGAGGCACCTTCGCACCAACTTCATTTGGAAGAAGTTCAAAAGCAGTTTGATGATTCGAAAGAGTTGATCCAACAAATTAGTCAGCTGACAATGCAAGAAATTGAGAAATGGATGAAAGCTCCTCATGCTTCAATAGCTTGGATAAAGGTGTTCATTAAACAATGGAAAAAAGTGAGACGGGAGGAGATTTCTTCCAAAATTTGCAAGATCGAAATTCAGTTGAGGAGTGCTCATTTTCAGGAAGTGGATGAGATTTTGGAGCTATTTGGCAAGTGGCATTCTTCCCTATTGGAAACATAGAAACTATTCTTGTAACCGTGTAATCTTATTTGAAGACAAATAGACATTGTGTTATTGGGTAGTTTCAATTTGTGTGTTTTTAACACTTTGGATATTGTTCTTTGCAATTTGATTTTGTTAAGTTTTCTAATGTAAGTTGGAAGAAATAATCTTGATTTGCATGTGTGCACATTAATTATTATTTTTCTTTATTTGTTATATCCTTGAGTATTTTTATCTTGAAATGATTACTCAATTTGTTTAAGTGTCATTATACAGTTATGATAGAGGTTTTATGTATGGAAAAGTGATTTTTTTTTGACAAATTCGATAGATCCCCAATCTATTTGTGAAAAATGCACTTTTTCACATTCATGTAGAGTACTAAAAAATTTGCAGTTTTCATAGACAGATAGATATTTTATCCATATAAAATTTGTGTGTTTTTAACACTTTGGATATTGTTCTTTGCAATTTGATTTTGTTAAGTTTTCTAAAGTAAGTTGGAAGAAATAATCTTGATTTGCATGTGTGCACATTAATTATTATTTTTCTTTATTTGTTATATCCTGGAGTACTTTTATCTTGAAAATATTACTCAGGTTGTTTAAGTGTCATATACAGTTATGATAGAGGTTTTATGTATGGAAAAGTGATTTTTTTGACAAATTCGATAGATCCCCAATCTATTTGTGAAAAATGCACTTTTATATGCATAAAATATCTGTCTTTGAAAACTGCAATTTATTTAGTACTCTACATGAATGTGAAAAAACAAACGTCTCTTGCTCTAGTAGTTATTGCTTTGAGTTTATTTTAAGCGAAAAGTGGGAGTCGAGAAGAAAGAAATTAAGTGTTCGATTTACGATATTAGTTATGTAGTTTAAATAGTTTTTGAATATTGTTGTTTTAAGGGTAATTAAAAATTTAAAACCAATCTGTTGTGTGGAATTGTTGAAAATTAAAGGGGATGTTAATATATTTTTGAAAATAAAAGAAAATATACTCTCTGTCCGTAAGCAGAATTTGTTTTTGTAATTTTCTTACTTTTGTTTGAGGTCTGATTTGTGTTGTTATGTCAATGAATTTATAGGTATTTGTATTTATGATATACTTGTTTTAGGTAAAGAACTTATTCTAAAGTTGCAAGGTCACTACTTGAACTTAGTGGAGGATTCCGAACAATGAAAAAAAAGCGTGAAATACGAGAGATCGGATTCACAAGTGTGGGAAATAGGAACACCAACATGTTCCTATTTGAACACATAGGATTTCTGGTTATGTTGCAAAATCGGAAATCGGAAGATACGATTTGTGGTTATGTTGCAAAAATGCGGAAGTTTTGTTTTGGAGTTGTTATTGTAAAATCCATTAAATCCTATGTTTTTTATTAATATGATTCAGTTTTTTTTTAGATCTTTTTCTGTTAATTATTGATTTTTTTATTAATTGTTAAATTAATACATGTTCATTTTCATTTAAAATTATATCTATATTGCTAATCGCTTTTTTTTAAATCTCAATTTTTAACTAAATACAATTAATTTCTCATAATTTAATAATTTATATTTTTTTTATAAATTTTCTTTGAATTTATGGCTATATGTTAATGAAATTGATATATTTTCCATTTAAATGAATTTATAATTAAAAATAAATAAAATAACTATTTTAGGAATATGAATTTTTTACTTAAATTTGAAATATGAAAGCTTGAAGCCGAATCTTCTAGTCCCGTAGAGGATTTTTCTATTATATAAAATTTATTTTTCTATAGTATGTATTCCATGGGGGAGGAAGAAGTTAGGCAGAAAGAATAGGAACAGACAGAATAAATTCTGACACAATAAATTTTGAGGAAATAATCGGAACATAGCATGTTTCTTATTGGAAAACATAGGATCTTGATATCAAAATTAAGATATATCGGTAATTGGAAATAGGAGCATGCAGATGTTTGTATTTGAATTTAGGTTTTATGGATTTTCTGGATTTTGACACCTAGCATTTTCGTAATCCGAAATGTCGGAGAGTATAACATATGGTGTTGGTTCTTGGAAAAAATAGTATTTCCGGATTCTGAAATGTCGAATATCGCATTTCGGATTTTTGAGTTTTGCTTCTTGGAATTTTTTTTTTGCGGATTCTAAAATGTCGAATATCGCAAATCGAAACGTGGAGATGTTTCTTATTTGTTTTTTATGGTATATGGAAAGGATGGAATTGACGGCAACAACAATCTATTGAGAGGCAAAGCATTTAATGTGCCTGCAACAAGTTTGATGATTATTGGATGTTGAGTTGTTCGAGATTCAAAGGTGATGAGGCGTGTTGCAACAACATTAACTGCTCTGCAGGTCAATGGATAGTAGTTGGGGGTATTGTGGTAGAACCACGTTGTGCTTGTCATCCAAGAATATTTTCACTTATTCTGCAATAATTACGCATTAATGAAGTGAGTCTTGTTGTCCTATTCTACAGTCATTATCCATTAATGAAACGGGTATTGTTGTGCAAACTGGCACCCTACCACGCAACAGATAAAAGTGTCATGAAAACACGCAATCCACTTGGAAAAAAAAGACGATACTGATCAAATCCATACAAACAGACAGAATAAAGCCTGAGCATTTTCAGAATGTGTACTTAACCGATCAACTACATGCCGCCTTTTTCTGCACCTAAATTCCATGCTCCATCCCTGCTCAATTACGGGATATAAGAACTGCGAAATTTAACCACGATGTGACGTAACAAAATTAAAAATCAGCAATTACTGGTATGATTGCAGAAACACCCTATGTGATGATTAATTAAATATTGTTGTTATTGTATCTGGTGATTGTACAAGACCCAAGAAGGCGGCAAGCAGTTGATCGGTTAAATAGTCATTGTGAAAAAGGATTTCATTGTTTTTGTTGGTATTATTTCTGTGTAACTTGTTTCTCTTCAAGGTTTATAATAATTTTTGTATATGCGCGATGAGTGATACAACTAATCCTATTTTTCCTTTTGCATGTCGTTCGATACGGCATTAATTTTTCCTTGTCGAGGAATTTTTGTCAGTACAACAAGCCACGATTTGACACGGTTGTCATTTCGTTATCTCGTTACAGTCCAATTTGGCTTGGTGAGGGATTTGAAGTGGTACAGCAGTATTTTGTTACCATTAATGCCTGTGGTCCATTGCGTTGATTTTAGCGTGATTATGAGGCTTTGTCCCTGATTTCATTCAGCTATTTCTTGACTGGTTGGTGGTGTCTTGTGGCACTTTTTTTTCTTCCAGATTTTGTTGCAAAAACTTGCGTCTTCCTTTGCTGAGTTTTCTTCTGCATCTGAAACATCATATTATGTCCAAGTAGCGTGGACAGTCTCGTCATTCTGCGAGTGGCGGTGGTCGTTCGGAATGAGTGAGGCAGGTGACAAACATAGATGGTTATAACAATGAAATTTCTCTGCGAGTTTAATCAATAATAGATGAGTGGGAAATAAGGCTTGTAAAGGACAACCTTGCTCATGATACTGATGGTGGTAGCCCGAATCACTATTGGATCATAAAAAATATGATGGGAACTCTTATGCAGGAAATCCTAGCAAGATGGAACCATACTAAGTTGGCTATTTAACAGGCTACGTCCAAAATGGTGGAATTAGATATGGTCATAATGCAAAGAAATGTTATGGTCATTTGGAAAAAATTAGCTCAAGGATTTGACTCCTTGGGTGATGGAGGTAGTGGGAGTGTCTCTATGGCACCATCTGCTTCAGTGAATGTTGACCCTATCATGCCTGCTGCATCTACAGTGCCTGTTGGGATTGGTAGAAGATTAGTCAGGTTTCCAAAGGAGCTCGTGAATCTGATGCTTTTGTGGGGAAAGAGGATACTTCTATCGAGAAATTGGATTTTTTTGTGGGGAAAGCAATTGTTGTGGCCCTAAAGCCCAATCTATTATATTCAGATGAGGAATTATTTGGGCCCTGTCATATAGTTGAGGAAATATGATGACAGGTAGGACCCTGCTGTCACTATCAGCGGTGTTAATCCATGAGCTTGTTTTTGTTTTGTTTTTGTCTATTTGGCTTCCTTTTGTTTACATTTAAGTTTATGCTCGTTTATAGTTTTACAAGTGTCTTGATAAGTTTTCTTCGTAGTAATTTTGTACGTAGCCCCCCATGTATCACATGGGTTATTCTGGCTCTTATGAATATTTTTGTAATTTTGTTTAAACTTTACTCATCTTCTTAGAATCGGTTTCCACTATTGATTCCTCCAATGTTATAGCAAAGTTTGGTACATTCAAGGCTGAGTTATTTCCAAGACAAATTTACATTAATATCGTAAGCAACTATGGTTTTGAAATACATATATTTGGATTCAATGAATTGGTACTTTCTTTGTATGACCAAATACAAATAGGAGTAGTGTACATGGTATAAAATGGCAATGTTTAAGGCAGACAAAATGTTGTGTTGAGTATAGAGTAAGAAAAAATTGATAAAATAGAGCTTCATAGTGCAGTAGAGAAATCTGCTAAGCATCTGCAGCCATTCCAACCCTAGTTGATGGAGTATACAAGTTATGTCGACAAAGGTAGAATGGTTGACCTTCTTGGACTTGTCATTTTAGTTTCATTTACAGTCATGATACGAAAACGGGAGCGTGTTGAAACTGTTAGGCGAACCATTGGACTCCGTTACATGTAAGGCTACAATATTGACATAACACTTTGGGGAGAGGATTTTCAAATTCAAGGAGTTGAGCTTGTCAGCCTTAGCGGTTTATCTCAAATGACAAAATTTTCGAAAGGTTGACTTGGAAGATGTAACTGGAATCCCAAATATGAATATCGAAAATAAATTTGTTGCAATTTCATTACTCATGATGACGGAAAACAACTGAGAAAAAGGGTAAATAAATAATGATACCACTTATGTAAGTGGTAGCGAGTAGAGAATTAGAAGGAAATTCTTAATCTTCACCAATCCCATGTCTGTCTAGACACTATAGGCCCTTGGTTGGAAGTAGCACTCTCAACTTATCTTCCCATTTCTTTCCATTCTAGGCTTTGATATCACCGTGCTGTGATTTTTTTCTTCGGTAGCCATGAGAGGGGAAATAATGACGTTTATGACTGCAATTTTTGTGCAAATAAAAACTATAACTTGGGATTAATGTGATCTGTGATGCAAAAATATTTAATGTTTGTTGTTTACTGGATGGATGATGTGACAGATCTGGACTTTAAACAGTAGGAGATGACTCGAAACTCATAACAAGTCAGAGTGATAGTCACTTTTGTGATTAATATAATGGCGTTCTGACATGAAGTGGCGACGCTCTTATGACGTTAAGATAATAATTGATGGTGACAATCAGTTGTACAATTAATATGATGATGTTATGCCAGAAAGGGGCGGCATTCTTATGATGTTAATATATTTCAGTACGTTTAAGTGATTTTTCTCATCGTCTAAGAGATACGGAATTATATACAGATGACATTGATCCCAAATACGAATATCTATATATATGATGACAGATATATATATATATTTCCTATGTATATACATATATCCGAGTATATATATAGTAAATAGGAATATTGAAGGACATACGTTTTGGGTTTGCAATATCCGAAAGATCAAGAATCGGAATCGCGAAGGCAAAAAATTATTTTAACAAAAACGTGAATATCATTACTTTAACTATTTGTATCATTTTCGCATAAGTTATTTCTCCGCTAATTTTATGACTATTTTAAATTTGCTCTTCATTATTTTTTATCTGTTTGCATGTAAATTTGGCGGACATTTCCTTCGTAAACTTGGTTTCTTTTTTCAAAAGCAGGCTTTTTTGTGGAGAAGATAAAAACCAAATCAATAGTAATTTTTAGGGGTTCTGTTTTGTTTGCAAATAATATTTTTTTAGTTTTCACATTTTCATGGACGGGCCTAACAAGATTTTGTCACGGTCTATTAATGTGATCAGTACGATCACTACTATCACTATTATGTTTTTGTCTTATATGATTTCTTTATCTAATAAATTCAATAATATATTTTTACTTTGAGTCTACATTCGAAATATTCAAGAACATGCCAAGTTATCTGCTCACCACTATTTTAAACTAATATGTCATAACGGTTCTTAGTTCGTTGGATATAAACCCATAAAAATTACTATTGGTTTGGCTTTTACCTTCTAAAGGAAAGAGCATGCTTTTGAAAAAACTTATTGAACACCCATTTACGATCTTAAGTCGGAAGGGGCATGAAATGAAACGGTTTTCAATATCCGAAATCTCGGAAAAACCTCAACTATAGAGTGTTTGCTTTTAACGGATTAGAGTGCTTGTTAGACCATTGTTTTCACTTGATCAGAATCAGTTAAAGTTAAAGTTAATCAGCTATCCTTGCCTGTCATTCATTTGGGTATATGAAATTTATTTAACTATCCTTTTTCAATTATTTATGTTAATAAATATCAAGTTTAAAGATGTTTCGAGATCAAGATTTGCAGAAGCAGAAATTGGGAATTGTATTTGAACACGGGATATTTGTATATGTTGGAAAATCGGAAATGGGGACATAAAATGTTTGTTGTTTTCACACGTAATATTGTTGAAATTCGAAATGTTGGTTATTCGAAGACATAGGACATAGGATTATGTAATTCGAATTGTCGTAAAATCGGAAAATATGGTGTTCCTTATTGGGAAATTCTAAAGTATTTCAAAAATTTTAAATGAAAAATCATAACTTCCCTTAAATAAAGTATTTCAATGCATATGCAAATAACAAAACAGATGTTAACAATGTAAAACATGTGCAGTGTTGTTGTTTGGAAAGTGAACAAAAATAATTTTTTAAAGAGCAATATTATCGAAATTTGAAAAGAACAAAATGTTAAATCCGAATACGTTTGTCAATCCCAAATATTGGAAATCGAAAATCGAAAATAACAACAATGAGAATAATGAAATATGTTAGACAAAAGTTATTTATACACAATGATAATGATAAAGTTCCAAGTCTAAAGAATGCCTTAGCAGTCTAAAAGACCTAATAATGAAAAGAGCCCACAGGAAAGATGATGAGTTGGGGAATTTGAGTGTAGACAAATCTCCATCTGTCAGAAGGAGCAAAGCATTTCATATCATGTTTAAAAAGACAATTTCGTGTTCATATTGCAAATTTTTGACATTTTGGAATCGGAAATCTATGTTCTATGTTTTGCAATAAGGAAGATGCTATCTTCCAATTTCTGATTTTGCAACAAACGCAGAAATCTTGTGTTCAAATACGAACAATTCGATGTTCTTATTTTCGAAGATATAGGATATAGTATTTATGATCTTCCAACAGATGTTTCGAAATTAAGTTTTTCCGCAGTTGAAATTTTCTGACTTAGCTTGAGTTAGCTTGGGAGAGTCGAAATTACATTTTGAGGATGAACATATCTGTCGCTCTATGTTTTTCCGATTTCTTATTTTTCGACATGTCGAATTCCAGAAATCCTATGTCCTATGTTTTCCAATAAGGAGCACCCTATGTTCCGAATACGGATTCCCCAATTTCCGATTTTCGACATTGGACATATCGGAAGTTTTGTATTTTGAATTAAAGAAATGTCAAAGTTGCAATTTTTGATTTTCAATGTTTGGGTATGGGAAACTGGAAAACCTCAATTTTGTTAAAGTGGTTTGGTGTTTTAGGCTTTATTCTCACTGTTCGTATTATTTTCGCGTAATTTCTTCCTACGCTAAGTCCATCCTTATTCTAAACTCGCTCCGTGTTCTTTTTTATCGGTTTGCGTCTAAATTTGGCGAGGGTTTTGGCCTGTAAATTGGTATAATTTGTGGAGACTGATGTTATTGTGCATGAATGAAACCGCTTTTACCTATGTCTTTTTCAATTATGCAAACTTGGTTTTGTGTTGTCTATCTACTTGGTGAAGTGGGCAGTTTTGTTGATTTTGCGACATTTCAGATTCCAAAAATCATATTTCCTATGTTTTCCAAGAAAGAACTTATATGTACGTTACATTCTGTACAATGTTGCATGAACATTGGGTAGTTTTGATTATAGTTCCTTCTTTTAGTTTACCATTTTCAATTTTGCAATTTACAATTTGCGAATAAGAAACACTATATTTTTCCAATTCGGAACACCATATCGAAAGTCGGAAAACCTTAATTTGACATTTAATTTTTACTATTATAGCTCTTATTTCGTATTATAGTTCTTTCTTTTAGTGCTCCATTTTCTACAAGATTATTATATATAACTGGAATCAGTAACTCTTCGGTTTAAACCAAGTGAACTTATTCAACTCATCATCTATTTGGTTTCGAATCTATATCTCTGACAGCATTCACAAGTATGAATATTTAGGATTGCAAAAATTCTATCATATGTTTTCCAATAATGGACATATACAAAATACAAACAAGTCCATGTTCCTATTTTGAATCACCGATACTTTCTATTTACGAGATTTTGGAATCCAAAATTTTCGCATAAGTTATTCCTCCTCTAAGTTCATTTCTATTTTAAATTTGCTCTGTGTTATTTTTCATCTGTCTCTTTGTAAATTTGGCGGGAATTTGGTGTCTAAACTTGGTTTGATTCTGTATATCGTCGTGCTAAGCTTTAAACAACAGTTTTTAATTGACCAGTACTGGAGTACGATAATGAAAAATATATTAGCAAAATTTTGTAGTGACCTTACAAATTTAGGCTAAGTTCATTACCTAAAACAAGTAAATGAAGAACTAAGTAGACATAGGTTATTATTTATATATAAATTTAATTTCAGAAATTGGGGAATTGGAAATTGGAACATAGGATGTTCCTTATTGGAAAATCGGGCAATCGAAAATCGAAACTTGGCGTGTTCGTTATTGGAAAACATACGATTTCTGGAATCCAAAATATGATTCATTTTTTTTTAAATAGTATTTCCTGAATCTAAGATATCATTTAGTGTACTATTAATTCATTGCATTTACATTTTTTATGAACATATAGCCATAAATTCAAAGAAAATTTATAAAAATTTATAAATTATTAAATTTAGAGAAATTAATAACAATAAGGACATATAATTTTATTGACATAGCATGTGTATTATAACATTATGAAGGTACATAAGCAATATAAGTCACAACCCTTTTGCCATAGTTTTGTGACATATACATAAATACTATGTGTTCAAATACAAACATAGCGATGTTCCTTTTGCCAATTTCTGACAATTCGGTACTCCGAAATCTATGTCATATGTTTTCCAATAAGGAACATGCTATATTCCAATATCAAATTTTGCAACATAAGCAGAAATCCTGTGTGTTCAAATAGGAACATGCCAGTGTTTCTATTTCCGAGATTTCAAAATTCGAAATCTTGATTTTCATTGTTTGTACTTGAATAAAGTATTTCAATGCATATGGAAATAACGAAAGAGGTGATAACAATTTAAAATATGTGCAGTGTCGTTGTTTTCAAAGTGAACAAAGATATATTTGCAAAGAATAATATTAGCGAAAGTTGAAAATAGCTAAATGTTAAATGTGAATATGTTTTGGAATCTCAAATCTCGGAAATTGGAAATCCATTAATTAGGACAAAGGTTATCTTATTTTTATGAACAGACACTCAATTTATACACAATGATAATGTTGGACCAGCTAAAACATGGAAACATTTCCATAGGTTTCGGTAGCTAAATTTGCAATCCTTGTAAAGGTGAAAAGATTGCAAGTCTGAAGAATGATTTAGCAGTGTAAAATATTTGATGCTGAAAAGAGCTGGAAGGGAAAGATGCTGAGTTGGGGAATTTGGGTGTAGAGAAATCTCCATCTGTGAGAAAGAACAAAGCATTTGATATCCCGTTTAAAAAGATATAGCATAGTAGCATATTAGGAAATCCTGAAGAATAAATTTGTTGCAATTTCATTACTCATGATGATGGAAAACAATTGAGAAGAAGGGTAAACAAATAATGACACCCCATATGTAAGTCGTAGCGAGTAGAGAAATAGAAGGAAATTTCTAATCTTCACCAATCCCATGTCTCTCTAGACACTATAGGCCTTTCGTTGGAAGTAGCAGTGCGAACTTATCTTCCCATCTCTTCCCATTCCTGGCTTTGATATCACCATGTTGTGATTTTTTTCTTTGGCAGACATGAGAGGGGAAGTAATGACGCTCATGAGAGCAGTTTTTATGCATATAAAAAATCATAAATGGGGTCTAAATGATTTTTTTCTCAATAGGAGGATCTAGTTATTCACTAAATCTTACAAATGTTATCATGAGTTCGGGAATTTCATGATGTAGTATATATCTATAACTTGGTATTAATGTGGTCTGTATATAATTCCCTTGTCTCCTGCAGCACGCGAAAGGTCACTTAAACGGTGATATGAAAGCTCGAAATGGGAGCAGAATCCGAGATGTAAAATATATTGGATTTGAAAGATTTGGTCTTCGGAGCGCGTGATATTGACAATGATTTAATGATTAAGCAAGATAGTTCATATATATTACGTCATCATATTAATCACAGAAATGATTGTTACCCTCACTCGTTGTCAGCCTTAAGTTATCTCAATGTGTAAACTTCACATTTGTCAATAAGCGACGATGGTATAAATATATCCTTGTCGCTTAATATTTATCATTAATATATAAGAACTATCTTGCTTAATCATTACATCATTGTCAATATCTCCAAAGACCAAATCTTTCAAATCCAATATATTTCACATCTTGGATTCTGCTCCCATTCGGAGCTTTCGTATCATCGTTTAAGTCACCTTTTGCGTGCTGCAAGAGATAAGGGTAACAGTCACTTATGTAATCAATATGATGTTTTCGAATGCGGAAATCGAAAAAGTATTTGTCTCACTTATTTTTATCTTATTTCTCGATTTCCAATTTCCGCATTGGTATTCTCTTGCTGCAACCATTAAAATCTTAATCATTAAATGATTGTCAATATAACTTGGTATTAATGAGATCTGTATATAATTCCCTTATCTCCTGCAACACGAGAAAGGTCACTTAAACGATGATATGAAAGCTCGAAATGGGAGCAGAATCCGAGATGTAAAATATATTGGATTTGAAAGATTTGGTCTTTGAAGCGCGTGATATTGACAATGATTTAATGATTAAGCAAGATAGTTCATATACAATTTATATTGCGTCATCATATTAATCGCAAAAGTGACTATTACCCTCACTTGTTGTCAGCCATAAGTTATCTTCAAAGTATGTAAACTTCACATTTGTTACTATATCGATGGTTTCATATGATGGTATAAATATATCCTCGTCGCTTAATATTTATCCTTAATATATATGAACTATCTTGCTTAATCATGAAATGATTGTCAATATCACATGCTCCAAAGACCAAATATTTCAAATCCAATAATTTCACATCTCGGATTTTGCTCCCATTGCAGCCATTCATATCACCGTTTAAGTGACCTTTCGCATGTTCCAAGAGATAAGGGAATTATATATAGATCACATTAATACCAAGTTATAGATATATACTACATCATGAAAATGCCGAACTCATGATAATATTTGTAATATTTAGTGAATAAATAGACCCTTCTCTTGAGGCAAATATCATTTGGACCCGATTTATGGTTTTTTATATGCACAAAATCAGGATTAAAATCGTCTGATTTTCTAATGCGGAAATCGAAAAAGTATTTGTCTCATTTATTTTTTTCGTATTTCCCAATTTCCGATTTCCGCATTGCGGAATGTAGAAATGGGAACTATGATTTTTTTTCATCCACTTACAATAGATACATTTGAACTAAAATACATTTTTAATTTGTTTACGTTTTGCGAATAAGGAAAATCATATTTTCCAATTTTGCAACATTTACAATTGCAGAAATCCTTCTTCTATCTTTTCGAATAACTGACATTTCGGATTCTGGAAATTGACCGGTAATCTGTAGTTGACAGTCAAGGTCGTGTAATTAACACTTAGGCCGATGTCATTAATCGTGCTAACCTAGTGTTAAGGCCTGGAAAATCGTAGGTAACAACAGTTAGGGATTCTCCCGAATAAACATTCCCAACTAGCCCATTACTGTTTGGTATGGGGAATTCGTCCGGTTTACGGTCCGACTACCGTAGGTCAAGTAACAAATTAAAAGCTTTTACCGGTTACGGCCCGGTCCATCGTATATATTTTTAGTTTTTTGTGTTTAAGTATGATGTGCAAGTGACTATCTAAAAATGCAGATTTCATAGAGATAACGAGGAGTGTCACAATGTGATGCGCAGGTTCTTACCTCTCATCTTAACTCTCTCGCATCTAAATCACACATAGCAAGAAACTAAATTTAACTAACTAACCTATCCCTAGGGAGAAAAATTATCAGTTACCAATGATTAATGTATTTATGCGCATACATTAAGAAAAATTACAAATAGTTGTTACTTATTTCAGAACACATGAACATTAATAGAAATATGAACAACAACATAGCTTATTGTTTATGACAACCTTCATTATTCACAGTGGAAATTTCATAGAATAAACTGGAGTACATTCATAACATGAAAAGAAAATCACTGAGTTAGAACGATCTCACAGTTAATGGAAGTAAGTTGAAAATGAAATAGTTCACATTCAACTGATCCATAGCAAAACATTTGAAACATTCCACCAAGCTTTATCCAGCAGGAAACTTGTAATTCTTTATTGCAAAAGGAAATAGTTCTTCTTACAATATACCCTCACAAATGATCTGGGAAAAAGTCCCCTGCTACATCTAAATTTTCCTTTATTTATACAAAAAAGCAAAACCTTTGGGCTTCCTCAACCTTTCAGTTCCAAAATTTTGTCTAGTAGTATGTGCTCATAATTTATACAATATGTTACATTTTAAATTAAAATTTAAGAGCACTTTATGAAGAGGGGCCAGCTTGATCACCGACAAAAATTTTCCAAGCCTGGGCCTCTGCTGCTATCGATCTGCTCAGTAATTTGTTGGTATTTTTGAGATACTGTTAATCTTAGACCCTCACTTTCTTCTTCTCTTGTATTTATCTCTGCTTCTTCCTTGTTACTTCTTCATTCTTCAGCCAACTCTCTGTCATAAACATAGCATGTTCTTAAACCATTAAGCTTTTACCAAAATAACAAAAACTGTATCAAGCTATTTACCTTCTCCATATGCATTCTGTAAAAATAAACTATACATAGTATTAATGCATGAAAAGAAAAACGACAAGGCAAAGAAAATCCTGCAAGTTTGTGTCTTAACCCTCTAAGTCCACTGTCTGTAATCAAAATCACAACCTCGATAGAACAAACTCCTCATGAACCACATTTCCACTACACTAGACTCTGTATTGTGCCCCTCATCATGGAAAAAACCCTAACTGGATCAAAACGCGTATATAATCCCCTGGTGAAAAAGACGGTGGGAAAAAAAAAACCCTATCGGCGGTCGGGAGAATAGTCTGATAGGCAACCGCAACGGCAAGCAACAAACCAACTGTGGGTCCCGTGAAACATAAAACCATCGGCGATCGAAAGGACTAGTAGTTGGGTGGATAGCTCACTAGGTTGTCGTGGACAAACAGACTACGAGCTCTGCGGATCATAAAACTATCGATGATCAAAAGCTCTAAGCACTGTGCGTCGACGACTCAAACCTCAACACTTCCGTAGTGTCGGTGATCCCGAACACTAAACGCCACCGATAGTTATGCGTCGGCGATCGAAACTACTAACCACTAATGCATCAGACATATAGTCTGATCAACAGGCACAACGGCGTACTCACAAACAACTATGGTTCCGCGACAAAATACAATCCGTCGGCGATCGGAAGGACTAAATGCTACGGGTCGGAACTTTAAATCTGAATGCCTCCGCAGTGTTAGCAATGCAAAGGACAAAACCTCCGATCAAAGTCAAAAAACGTTTTGACAGTGATAAACAAAATCGTCGACAGTCAAAATAAAAAGTTTAAACAATGAAACGAAAAGGAGATAAAACACGCATCGATGAGAAACGAGACTGTCCATTGGGACGATCACTGCTTGCCATCTGAAACGTCGGTGGTATAAAGGACTAATGCCCCGACTCCTTTGTCAAATGACTTTTGACAGCGATAAAATCATTGGGAAAGCAAACGTTAAGCTTTTCAAATAAAACAAAAACTTCACGGCTGAGCGACGGTAATACTAGCTCGTTTAGCCTCCGAAACAGCGAAAAAACATTTAACTAATCACCCAAATTCCCAAGGTCAATTTTAAGTGGAAAACTGGACTTCCAAGATAGCTTTAAAGAAATCAAACAAACCTGGGCTAGATTAAATCAAAAGGAGGGTCCAAAATTTTACAAATTTGGGAAAAAAAGGTTGCAGCTGCAACAATTGGCGACTACCTGGTGAACACAGATCTCTGGACAATTTATTTTTTAAGTAACAGACTGTTTGACAATAAATACCAACATGTTTAATTCTTCTAGATGTCTGGATTTCCCAAATGGAAGATGTATGTACTTTTAATCATTGATGATAGTCCAATTTAGGGAAAATGGAAACCAAGATTTCAAAGTCTAAATAACTCTTTTTAGGCCAAGAATACGAGTTTCATTTTTTACCTCTGTCTTCGAGTAGCTCCGAGCTTAGACACCACAGGATTGTAACATATGGTAAACAAAAATATTCGTTTGTTCCTCATTCCCATGCCATTTTTGCACTTTTGTGCTTTTGGACTTTTTGTCCTTTCTGAGTCATCCTGCATGCCTTCTTTCTGAATTTTTATTCAGGCTCCTCTATCCATAGTGTCCTTTTGTGTGAGAGATGTATTGATTTTTTAGCTCACGAACGGAGAAGAAATTTGGCAATCTTGTACTAATATGGTTCAGTACTTGTTTTGATACATATTGCTTTTCTTAGGAGATTTTTTACTCTTATTTTCCTTTTGGCTTTCAATTCTTGGCATGGGATGATTTAAATATAATATATTGTTTACCATGATTCCTCTCCATGGGCCTTTTGTTGTCACCCGCTAAGACATTTTTAAATGTGAGATGGATGCAGCCTCAAAATAGTATTCCAAACCTTTTGATCCTGAGTTATTTTACAAGGATTAAGTAGGACTTCAATGTGTTCATAGCCATTTAGAAAAACTATTGAACTAGAAGAAGTTCTTTCAAATAAATCAATAGTACACGGTCTTATAATCAAGGATTTTAGTTAATCCAGAATTCTGATGAACTCCCTGCAACCAAAAGTTGTGCTTTTTTATTAAAATCAAACAAACCCTAACTAAACAAACAAAATAAATAAAAAATAAAACAAACCAATCAGTTTATTTATGTACAAGATAACCAAGAAAAATAAAGTTTGAGAGCCTACCCATTATCTAGTTCTACCGAACTTGAATTAAAAGCTACATCTGAAACTAAATCTACTATTTTACAGTCAATCTCATCAGCCCGTGAAAATCGAAGGAGATTGCGCTGGGTGTTTGGTGTACTCATGGCTTCTTCAGCTAGGTAATTTCCTAGTTCCAATTCAATGAAGTAATTTCCCAACACATAATTCACTGGTTCATTTTTTTCCTCCAACTGAGTAACATTGTACTTCATGTGACGCTCTCTTAATATTTTTATCTGATTGGGACTTCCCTTGTGAGGCAACGACAGTTGTGACCAATCTGATGCGAAGTATCCATCTATCCTTGCTGACCAATCTCGACTCAAAACAAGTCCATAAACATCAGGTATGTCTGCTACTACAATATCGATGCACTAACATACCTTCTCATTTGCAGATAAGTGAATCAGAACATCTTCCATTTCTCATATTACTTTCACATTTGTCCTGTCTAATTGAATAACCTGCCAAGTGGATTGTTTAGGCTGTCCATTAATTCTCTTGCAGACTGAAAGTGGCATAACATTGATTGATGCCCTTGACTCTACTAAACAGTTGTGCACATTATAGTTGAAAATCTCAAAAGTTAGGAGAAATGGTGGGGTTTTAAACTTAGACTTACCTCCCACACTTGCTTCAACAACTTCTTCTTCAGGTTGGTTGTCAATAGGAAGCTCTTCTTTTGGTGCTTCAAGTGCCTTTAACAATTTTTCTTTCTGTTGAGGTACATTACACATTTCAAATAATGAGATATTTGCCTTAGCCTTTTTAATATCTTTTACAATATCATACCCCATCTCAGGTGCTTTGAGATTCTTCTTGACATTATCAACCTTGTCTTCAATAGGCTTAACAGGCATGTTAATTTTCTTTGGGTTTTGACTTGAAATGGTAAATTCAGGTATTTTAACAGTTGTAGTGTTCTTTTGTATCTTCTTCATATTTTCCCGAAGTTTCTTAATCTTCGAAAGTATTGAATTGTCTTCTTTTAACAAACCCTGACTTCTTGTTGTCACATTAGTTTCTGATGTTTCCTCTTGTTTCAGAGAACCTTCCTCTTTAGTATCAAACAATGACACATAGTCCCATAAAACCAGAGTATCCTCCTCTTGTTTTTTCTGTGGATTGATCGTCCTTTTCTTCCTCCTTATCAGTTTCTATTCATTTGGAGTCCAATAACTGATTCATTACTAATGTCATAGAATTGATCCATTGTGGGCAGTTCTTTTCAGAATGAGGCTGCTGATGAAAGGTACAAAAATTATCCATGCCTACATCAGTTAAATTCATTGCTGCAGGACTGTGTGGAGGAGTTTTAGGTTGATTGTCGTCCTCCCACTTTTTATAGTAAGGCTTATATGATTTGTGAGCCTCTCTTTCCCTCTCTAAATCTATCACTCTGTTGGATAACTTTTGCATCATATTCAAGATCCCTTCAAAATCCTATGACCACTCATCCTTAGGCTTAGTCAGTAATAAATATTTTTTGCTTCCAAAAGTCTTTTCTCCTGACTGCCCAAAATAATTTTCTATGCTTTCCAACTCGGCCTCTACCTTCTCAGCTTCTTCATAAGTTTCTGCTAATGTAGGTCTCACTGATCTCTTGGCAAACATGGCTAGAGGCCCAAGGGCTGAGGTATAGTATTCTATCAGAGCATTTTCAGATGGCTTATTTACTGCAGTAAAATTGTTTAGGTAAGCAGCAAATCTTTGAGTAAAATCATGTACCTTTTCTTTTATTTCTTTCTTTAGAGCACACAACCCCTTCATTAAGGTTGCATGAGTTTTCTGAACTGCAGATTTACTTTTAAACAATCTCTCAAATGTGTTCCAATCCATGATTGAATTTGTAGGAAGTGAAAAATACCATGAGGCTGCTTTTCCTTTCAGAGTGTGGGGAAACAATCTACATACTAAATCTTCATGCCCCCCAACTCATAATCCTTCTATAGCCAGGTAAAAACTCTGTAAATGATCATCTACCAAAATTCCTTCACCTGGTTCAAACTTGGGTAACATTTTGTCAAAAGCTTGAGGCAGATCATGCAAGGGAGGGGTCAGGTTTAAAGGTGACCTAACCTTCCAAGCATGTGGTGGAGGTGGTTGGTTTGCATTTACATGAGCCATGATTTTTAGTGTAGAATGAGGTGGTGACTGAACAGGGGTATGAATAGGTGAACAGTAAGGTGAATCTGGACCCAATTCATTCAAAGGTTGGTCAACTTCCTATAGGGCTGCTTCTACCAGTTCTTCAAGGTCTTCTACCAACACTGAATCTTCTAATTTAGGGTGATCTTTCTTCTAATATTCTCTTCTAGGTAAGATAGAAATGATAGGTAATCCTCCAATATTTTTCGCATATGCCCTACTGATTCTTCTTAAATCATCAACCACTTCGTTATCTACAGGATACATATACCCTTTCTCTTTATCTTCAAGAGTGGATGCGTGAAACAAACTACTTTCAGAACTATCACCGATGGAGTAATTTTGAGGAAATGAGTTTCCTCGGCCAACCATGCATTGGTGGCCCTCCTTCTAGTGCCAAAAACTGTTGAGGCATGGAAATCGCAGGTAACAACAGTTAGGGATTCTCCCCAATAAACGTTCCCAACTAGCCCGTTACTGTTTGGTATGGGGAATCTGTCTAGTTTACGGTCCAGCTACCATAGGTCAAGTAACAAATTAAAAGGTTTTACTGGTTATGGCTCTGTCCACCGTATATATTTTTAGTTTTTTGTGTCTAAGTATGATGTGCAAGTGCCTATCTAAAAATGTATATTTGATAGAGATAACAAGGAGTGTCACAATGTGATGCCCATGTTCTTACTTCTCATCTTAACTCTCTCGCATCTAAATCACACACAGCAAGAAACTAAATTTAACTAACTAACCTATCCCTAGGGAGCAAAATTATCAGTTACCAATTAGTAATGTATTTATGTGCATGCATTAAGAAAAATTACAAATAGTTGTTACTTATTTCAGAACACATGAACATTAATAGAAATATGAACAACAACATAGCTTATTGTTTATGACAACCTTCATTACTCACAGTGGAAATTTCACAGAATAAACTGGAGTACATTCATAACATGAAAAGAAAATCACTGAGTTAGAACGATCTCACAGTTAATGGAAGTAAGCTGAAAACGAAATAGTTCACATTCAACTGATCCATAGCAAAACATTTGAAACATTACACCAAGATTTCTCCAGCAGGAAACTTGTAATTCTTTATTGCAAAATGAAATAGTTCTTCTTACAATATATTCTCACAAATGATCTGGGAAAAAGTATCCTACTACATCTAAACTCTCCTTTATTTATAAAAAACCGCAAAACCTTTGGGATGCCCCTCGATGACCTTTGGGCTTCCTCAACCTTTCAGTTCCAAAATTTTGTCTTGTAGTATGTGCTCATAATTTATACAATATGTTACATTTTAAATTAAAATTTAAGAGCACTTTATGAAGAGGGACCAGCTTGGTCGTTGATGAACTTTTTCCAAGCCTGGGCCTCTACTGCTATCAATCTGCTCAGTAATCTGTTGGTCTTTTTGAGATACTGTTAATCTTAGACCCTCACTTTCTTCTTCTCTTTTCTTTATCTCTGCTTCTTCATTCTTCAGCCAACTCTTTGTCATAAACATAGCATGTTCTTAGGCCATTAATATTTTACCAAAATAACAAAAACTGTATCAAACTATTTACCTTCTCCATATGCATTTTGTAAAAATAAACTATACTCAATATTAATGCATGAAAAGAAAAATGACAAGGCAAAGAAAATCCTGCAAATTTGTGTCTTAACCCTCTAAGTCCACTGTCTGTAATCAAAATCACAACCCCGATAGAACAAACTCCTCATGAACCACATTGTCGCTACACTAGACTCTGTACTGTGATCCTCATCATGGAAAAAACCCTAACTGGACCAAAACGCGTATATAACCCCCTGGTGAAAAAGTCGGCGGGAAAAAAAAAAAAACCCTATCGACGGTCGGCAGCTCTAAACATTGGGAGAATAGTCTGATAGGTAGACGCAACGGTGAGCAACAAACCAACTGCAGGTCTTGTGAAACATAAAACCATCGATGATCGGAAGGACTAGTAGTCAGGTGGATAGTTCACTAGGCAGCCGCAACTGTAGGCGACAAACAGACTACGAGCTCCACGGATCATAAAACCGTCGGCAATCGAAAGCTCTAAGCACTATGCGTTGGCGACTTAAACCTCAACACTTCCGTAGTGTCGGCGATCCTGAGCACTAAACGTCGTCAATAGTTATGCGTCGGTGATTGAAACTACTAACCACTAATGCGTCGGACATATACTCTGATCGACAGCCGTAACGGAGGACTCACAAACAACTATGATTCTGCGATAAAATAAAATCCGTTGGTGATCGAAAGGACTAAATGCTACGGGTCGAAACTTTAAATCTGAACGCCTCCACAGTGTCAGCAATGCAAAGGACAGAACCTCCGATCAAAGTCAAAAAACATTCCGATAGTGATAAACAAACTCGCCGACAGTCAAAATAAAAAGTTTAAACAATGAAACGAAAAGGAGATAAAACACGCATCAACGAGAAATGAGACTGTCCATCGAGACGATCACTGCTTGCCATCCGAAACGTCGGTGGTATAAAGGACTAATGCCCCAATGCCTTCGTCAAACGACTTTCGACAACGATAAAATCATTGGGAAAGCAAACGTTAAGCTTTTCAAATAAAACAAAAACTTCACGGCTGAGCAACGGTAATACTAGCTCGTTTAACCTCTGAAACAGTGGAAAAACATTTAACTAATCACCCAACTTCCCAAGGTCAATTTTAAGTGGAAAACTGGACTTCCAAGATAGCTTTAAAGTAATCAAACAAATCCGAGCTAGATAAAATCAAAAGGAGGGTCCAAAATTTTACAAATTTGGGAAAAAAGGTTGCAGCTGCAACACCTAGGTATGAAAGTTATGCACGAACATAATGGTCACAACTTTCCTCTTGATCTAGCTATTGTTGAATCTATTTCAATAGGCGTATAATCCTCTGATGGATTGTTATCGTGTATTGCTTAACTAAACAGTACCAATCCTTTCAATAAAATGAAAAGTTTGGTATTCTTTGTTGTTATCCTTCATACTTTTTCCATTCCATAAAGAATGAATATGTGCAGTTCCCCTGCAATATTCCATGTATCGAAAATTGTACGTGTTCAAATACGAACAAGTCGATGTTCTTATTGCAAATTTGTGACATTTCAGAATCGGGAAATTTATGTAATATGTTTTGCAATAAGGAAAATGCTATCTTCCGATTTTTTATTTTGCAACATATAGTAAGGCAGCAAGGAATTAAGAATCAATTGAAACCCAAGAAGGGTGTTTCACCATCTCATAAGGAACATTTTAAATTAGGAAAAAAACTAATACCTAAAATTTCAGTACATGTTTTTGTCCTATCATGTTTTTTATAGGCATGACATAACCAATATTTCAGTACGTTCAAGTGACCTTTCGATTTGTCCAAGAGATAAGGGAATTATATACAAATGATATTAATCAACAAAATTCATTATAGATATATACTATATGATGAAAATCCAGATCTCATAATTACATTCTATAAGATTTAGTCAATAAATAATATGATAGGACATTTATGAATTCAGAAATCTATGGGGCAACCGAAAGGTATTAGCATTGCAGTTTGAATCATTGTATAGAGGTGCACAGGGTTATTGTTGTACACATTCAAGATGCCATCATATATGTGCGTTCTTATAGGCGATTGCAAATTCAATTATTTCGTGCTTAGATATCACCAAAAATCGATTCTACCAAAGCATTCCTGAAGAAGTTGGACAACTTCAGTTTCTGAGTGTTTTGAACGCGTCTAATAATAGACTATCTGGAAGTATTCCAGAGGAGCTGACAGGGTTGCATTTCCTGAGCATACTGTTACTCAACCCAATTACATTTCCTAAGCCACTACATTCGACCTTGTCTTCTTCTTCGTCCTCTTTTTTCTGACTTTCGAACTTCGAAATTGGAAATAACTTTTTCTTAGATTTTCCCTTGTACTTGGATTTTCCCTACTTTTCCGACTTCTGAACTTCGGAATCATAAATCTTAATTTTTTTAATGTATTTTCACTACTTTTTCGACATCCGAAGTTTGGAATCGGAAATCTTAACTTTTTCTTGACTTTTCCCTTATGCTTCGGCTCCCGGCCTTCGCAGTTCTGAACTTAAGAATAGGAAATATTTTAGTTTATGTAATTTGGAATATGTAGGGATTTGTGTGAAGCCACCTAAGTAATTGTTCCTATAATTCGAAGTTTTTTAAAGATATTTTTATTAATATTTAAAACAAAAGATTTATTAGTTTTTTTTTATAAATAAGTTTTATCGATTGCTTGTCTTTGTTTTTTAAGATATCAATTTTTCAACACTGCAACTTCCAGGTGATTGAATACTTAACATAAACTTATTCAGTTATTCATCATGCTTCAATTGTTTCAGTTTATCTTGGAAAAAAAAATTAAGATGAATGAAAATGCAATTTTTCTCATTGATGTTAGACAAAAGTGTTTTATACACGATGACAATGTTGAAGAAGCTTAAAAGGAACAAAATGTGTCAATAGTCATTATTTTCATAATACAAATAAGGTAGCAAACACCAAATCGTAATGGTACAAAGTGATATGTTCGACATTCATCTGTGCTACAATCCTGACCCATTTCCATATGTTTTTGCACTTCCTTTCTTCCATAGCCCCTTCATTGGCTACCGGACTCAAAACTTATCTTCCCATTCCTGCCTTTGGTATCACCATGTTGCCATTTTTTCTTCCGCAGCCATGAGAGGGGAAGTAATGACGCTTAGGAGTGCAATTTTTGTGCATATAAAAAACCATAAATCAGGTCCAAATGATATTTTCCTCGAGAGGAGGGTCTATTTATTCACTAAATCTTACAGATGTTATCATGAGTTTGAGATTTTCATGATGTAGTATATATCCTTATGTTAAGAACCCGTGTCAACCCCCCTCTTTATTTTGCTGGTATATTTTGTCAGATGCATATGCTTTGTAAGTTGTCCAATTAGTATGATGTATTATCCCACATTCATGGGGAGTAAGTAATAGTTGTTAAGTTGTCTGGTTAATAGGTTTCATTATCCCACATTCATGTGGAGTAATAGTTGTTTAGATTAGACTTAGTATATAAGTATGTGTTGAGGCTATTGAAAGCACCGAAGAGTTATTTTGTATTGAGCTTGCTCAAAGGAGGTTGCCCACTCAAAGAGTCCCGCAATCAATAAAATATCTTTTGTGCTCCAATATTTTTGCATTCTCATTGTTTATTGCAGGAGGTTCTCCGCATCTGGTATCAGAGCACCTTCCTTGGCACAAGTGGGAAATTTTTTTCTTTCTTTCCAAAAAAAGAGGGCAAAATTGGGCGGTGACTTTCATATCACTTTCTGAAACTTTTTGCATAGAATCAGAACAAGCAGGTTACATATCTGAATTAATCTTTCAAAAATACGCAGTTTCAAAAAAAAATCATCTCATTTGGAGTCATAAAAGTGGAGATATCGCGGATTTAAAATCAGCAATTTTTCAGAATTTTGGTGACGGCCGTGGAAATTGCAGAGCGAAAATCTTTTGATTGGGTGCCCAGATTTCTATTCCGATTTTGTGGGTAGAATCAGAGTGGTTGTTCTAGTTCCAGAAACAAGCTATAATAGTGATTCTAAGCAATCTAGATCGGGTTATGCTCATTTTAAAAGTTTTCATCTCAAAATCCTAGCTCTAATTACGGGTTTTTGAGCATTGAGTGGAATTTCTGCCACATTTTTTCTGGCACTGTGATTATTGCAATAGTTCTTCTTCTTGCAGTAGTATTTTTCATTCGGATCAGGGAATACACCCTATCCGCTTAACTGTGGGAAGTACTTGAGCATAGCCCTAAAACTCATTGTGAGGAGTACCACAGGAACCCCGAAGTAGCTTGCCATTGAGAGGACCTGTTAAGCGAAAAGGGAAACGACCCCCACCAGATTGACTAGATTCCCATCCGTGAGGAAAACCAAAGAGTTGTCATTTTTTGCCAAGCGGTTAGCAGTTTTACCTACGCCGTGAAGTGAGGGGTACTGCCCCAATACTCAAGCCTGAGATAGCCTTAGTGGCCGAGTGACTACCTTTGAACCAATAGGAAGCCTATTGTACCTGGGGTCTATCTCTATTTACAGTTGATAATGTGCAGAATTTCAGAATTGTCACAGATCGTTTACTCCGTTTCCTATTGATATAACGCAGCTTCTAGCACCACCACAAACCACATATCAGTTCTTCTGTTAAAAAAAAGAGTATAAATTTCTGCTTTTTAGCCATATCTTCCTTGATTTAGCTCTGTTTCCCTTGAAATTTCATTGTCACCCCCCTAATACCATTCTGCATATTCCTTCATTGAGGACCCTATTCCCAATTTCACTTCCTCAAGGCCTAAATTCCATATTTGTCTATTTTTAAAGTTTGTCATAACTTCTCTTATTATCACCCAATCGCCTTCAAATTTTTCCACGGTGTTTGTTTTCCAATTCTGCTTCCTTGTCCCTCTCTGACAAATTTTCCAATTCCTTCATCCCACCTCTGAAATTCACATTTTTTGCTTCTTGTCCCTAAAAAAGTGTCCAAAACCTCGTAAAACCCCAATTACCCCCCAAAAATTTTCCCAAATCAAAAATCTTCTTTTCTAAAACCCTCTCCATTTTTACTTTTCTACCCATTACCTTATTAAAAAAAAAAAAACTATGCTTATAGTTGTTACCCGCGACGGAGAAAATAAACAAATGGAAGAAGAACTTGTCGCCATCAAGTCCAAACTTAAGGATCTAGATCAAAAATTTTGTCGGCCTCAATCGTCAGCATTCACCCATGGACAACCGCCGCTAGCCTGAGTCTTCTGCAGACACTGGATTCTCAGTGTTTAGCCACTACCGCGGGCCGAAGCTAGATTTTCCTCACTTCAATGGTGATGATCCGACTGGATGGATTTATAGGGCAGAACAATATTTCAGTCTGCATAACACTTTTGATTTAAATAAAGTCTCCCTTGCATCCTTTCATTTGGAACATGAAGCACTTCAATGGTTCTGTTGGTACATCAAGGCTCATGCCGAGCCAAATTGGACAAAATTTTCCCAACTCCTCTTGCAGCGATTTGGTCCGGTGCTTTTGATGACATCACAGGAGCACTCACCAAACTTCGCCAAACTGGCACTGTGCGAGAGTATCAAACATAATTTGAGAAACTCGCCAATCACACCAAGGGATTTCCTGATGCATTCTACCTTAGTTGTTTTATCAGTGGTCTAAAGGATGCAATACGCTCTGAGGTTAAAATGTTCTGCCCCCGCACAATGATGGAAGCCCTCGGGTTGGCTAAGCTAGCAGAGGACAAGATCTGGGCTCAACAATGCTCCAAATCCACTCGTGTTCCATTCAGACCTATGGTTCCTCAAAGAACCCAAAATCTTCCAGCTCCTAGAACCACTCCTATCAAGCATTTGTCTGAAGCAGAGATGCGGGAACGTCAGGAAAAAGGGATTTGCTATAATTGTGATGAGAAATTCACCTAGGGACATAGATGTGTTGAGCAAAAGCTCTATCTCTTGGATGTGGATTCTTCACCAGCACCTGAAATTTTTTATGATGCTCAGGATCCCACAGATGATGATGGTGACATTCAACAACTTCCTGCTCCAGAGGACCAACTAGAGATATCTCTCCATGCCTTAGCCGGAGTCACCACCCCACAAACTATGTGGGTCAAAGGGTTCTTCAAAAAACTCCCTCTTACAATACTCATTGATTCTGGTAGCACTCACAACTTCATTGACCTGAGGATCGCCAAACAGGCTGATTGTTTCATCCATCCTTGCTCCAGCTTTGAAGTCATGATTTCCAATGGTGGCACCTTACCTTGCAAAGGGAAGTGTCATAATGTGCACATATCTATGGGGTATTATAACTTGAGCTCTGACATGTTTGCCTTGCCCTTAGGTGGATGTGATGTGGTTTTGGGCGCTCAATGGTTACGCACACTTGGACCCATTTTATGGGATTTTGCTGAACTTTGGATACAGTTTTCAATCAATGGTACCAAACACACATTGCGGGGCTTACAACCAGGGTCTCTCAGCCTCATCAGTTCACGTCGCATGGAAAATATTCTTAAGAAAAATTCAAATGGTGCCATCGCTTAGCTCCATTTCATTCAGATGCAACCTTCAGCAATCTCAACTACTCCCTTGGATCTTTCATTCGGATGCACCTTTTAGATGCCTTTTTTTTCCAAGCTCTTCCCTCTTGATCGTGATGCTTACGACAATGGACTTGGGGTTGTCCTCTTTCAAGATGAACATCCCATTGCCTTCACCGACAAATGCACTTCTAGAAATAATTTATCCACCTCTACATATGAGAAGGAAATTATGACTATTTTGCACATAGTACAGAAGTGGTGGCCATCCCTCTTAGAGAATCCTTTCGGCATCAAGACTGATCACCAGAGTTTGAAATATTTCCTAGAACAATGGGTCTCATCCCCCACACAACAGCAATGGGTTCTCAAACTCGGGGATTATGACTATAAGAAGGCTCAGGACAATCTTGCGATGGATGCTCTTTTTCACACATTTGATGCCCATGTTTCTCTTTCAGTTATTTCTATGCCTCTTCCAACTTGGTTACACTCTCTTCAACAAGGCTATGTCAATGAATCCTCATTATCTGAAGTCATCCAACAGTTGGCCAGTAACCCTTCTGTGGTACCGCATTCCTCTTAGGATGGATTTTCTCTGAGATACAAGGGTCGTTTGGTGCTTCCCTAGAGCACAGACCTTAAACATGTGGTCTTTTATGAACTCCATGTTTCTCCATCGGCAACGCACTCTGGGTTCATTAAAACATATGAGTTGGCGCACCGTAACTTCTTTTGGAATGGGGTGCAACATGAAATTCAACATATGGTTGCCAAATATGTTCCTTGTCAGCACCACAAGGGTGAAACTACACTCCATCCATATATCACCTCTTCAATCGCACAAATTTTCATGGCCCAGATATTCCTTCTTCATGGAATCCCTTATTCCATTGTCTCGGACTGCAACACAACTTTCACAAGTCATTTTCGCCTCCCTGACACCAAACTGCATATGAGTTCAGTTTATCACCCACCAATAGAGGGTCTGACTACAGTCATCAACAAATATTGGGAAACTTATCTTCGTTGTTTCATCTCTAAAGAACAACATCAGTGGGAACAGTGGCTCCCTCTCGCTAAATGGTGGTACAATAATTCCTACCATACTGCATCTAAAATGACTCCATATGAAGCAGTCTATGGTCATGCACCTCCAATACTCCTCCCATCCACCCCCAACAGTTCACCAGTTCAGGCAATTGACATTGTTCTTCGAAACCGACATCAGATTCTTCACCTCGTGCAGGACAATCTTCACCTGACAAAAGCCTGCATGAAACAACACGCTTATCAACACCATTCTGAGCGCACTTTTCAAGTTGGTGATATGGTTTTTCTTCGTCTACAGCATTACAAGCAATCCTCCATGAAATACAAAGGGCATCAAACACTCGCTCCAAAGATCTATGGCCCATATCTAGTTCTTCAAAAGATTGGGTATGTTGCTTATAAATTGGCACTTCCTCCTTCTCGCATTCAGCAAGTGATCGGCGCCAACATCAGCGCACAGATTGTTTTACCAGAATGGGTTACTGAATGATCCATCATTTCGAAGTCGGAGGCCATCCTTAATAAGCACACTTGTCAGCTTCTCTCTCGTTCCATCACAAAGGTCTTCAATTCAGTGGCCCAGCATGCAACCAGAGGATGCTACATGGGAACCCCTCCTTCATGTTCAACAGTTGTTTCCACATCTAAAGCTTTGAGAACAAAGCTTTTTCTAAGAGGGAGGGGATGTTAAGAACTCGTGTCAACCCCCCTCTTTATTTTGTTGGTATATTTTTTCGGACGCATATGCTTTGTAAGCCGTCCAATTATTATGATGTATTATCCCACATTCATGGGGAGTAAGTAATAGTTGTTAAGTCGTCAAATTAATAGGTTTCATTATCCCACATTCATGTGGAGTAATAGTTGTTTAGATTAGACTTAGTATATAAGTATGTGTTGAGGCTATTGAAAGCACCGAAGAGTTATTTTGTATTGAGCTTGCTCAAAGGAGGTTGCCCCCTCGAAGTGGCCCGTGATCAATAAAATATCTTTTGTGCTCCAATATTTTTGCATTTTCATTGTTTATTGCAGGAGGTTCTCCACACCTTAACTTGGTACTAATGTGATCTGTATATAATTCCCTTATCTCTTGTAGTCTACGAAAGGTCACTTAAACAATGATATGAAAAGCCAGAATCGGTGCAGAATACAAGATGTGAAATTATTGGAATTGAAAGATTTGGTATTTGGAGCGCGTGATATTGGCAATGATTTAATGTTTAAGCGACAATGATACATTAATACCATCATAACAAGGCATTGATAAAGTGACACATCTGAAGTTTAAACGCTATGAGATAACTTAACGCTGACAACAAGTGAGCGTAACAGTCACCTCTGCAATTAATATGATGACGTGATAATATTTCAGTATGTTCAAGTGACCTTTCGAGTTGTACAAGAGATAAAGGAACTATATACAAATGATATTAATCATGAAAATCCCAACCTCATAATAACATTTCGTAAGATTTAGTCAATAAATATCATGATAGGACATTTATGAATTCAGAATATATGGGACAACGGAAAGGTATTAGCATCGCAGTTTAAATCATCGGATAAGTCCCAATATTCCAATTTTGGATTTGTGCATTTTCAATTTTTGACATCGAACGCTAACCACAAGTCCAAGAAGGTAATTAGTGTATTGTAGATTGGTCTATATTAAAAGCAACAACATTAGTTGAGAAAGAAGAAGAAGTGCACGGGTACTTTGTTAAGATGCAGAAAATACCACCATTTGAAATAAGGAACACCAATATTCAAATTTACAATTTGTGCATTTTCGATCTCCAACCTGGGACTACGAAAATCCTATGTCGTATGTTTTCATTAAGAAACACCATATGGTCTGATTTTAGATTCTGCAAGATCTGATTTGCGACATTTTCGATCTCGCAATTTTTCTATTTTCAAATAAAGAAATTTCAAAGAAAGTATTTCCGACTTTCGACGTTGGCGTATGCAAAACCGTTGCCGTATTCTTTTTGCATTTCGGATTTTCGAGTTTCGATTTCCGATTTTAAATTCCACAAGATCCTCTGTTCAGATTTTCGGCATTTAGCATTTGTTCAAATAAATAAGTGCGCATGTACCAATTTCCGACATCGGACGCTAAGCACAAGTCCAAGTCCAAAAATCCTATGTCGTATATTTTCATTAAGAGACACCATATGGTCTAATTTTAGATTCCGCAAGATCAGATTTGCGACATTTCTAATCTCGCAATTTTTCTATTTTCAAATAAAGAAACGTCGAAGATAGTATTTCTGACTTTCGACTTTGTTGTATTCTTTTCGCATTTCGGCTTTTGGAGTTTCGATTTTTTATTTTAAATTTCGTAAGATCCTTGTTTCTAATTTCTGACATTTAGCATTTGTTCAAATAAATAAGTGCGCATGTACCGATTTCCTATTTTCGACATTTCCGATCTCGAAAGTTTTCTATTTTCAAATAAAGAAATGTCGAGGTTCCTATTTCCGTATTGAGACTTCCATTTATCGGAAACCGGAGAACTTTGATTTTCAAGCTTTATTTTGAGTGTTCATTGGCGTATAATTGTCACATAACTTATTTCTCTGGTAAGTCCATCCTTATTTTAAACTCTCTCTATGTTATGCTTAGAAAATTTGGATATCTTTACAACAAAAGCCTGTAAAAAACAAAAAAAACATGTGCAAGAGTTCAGCAGCCAAAAGAATTCTCTACATGTGGAAAAGTTGCTCTACCTATGACAAAATAATTCTCCAACGCTATGAAAACCCTGTGTAAACTGCGTGAAAAAACCGAGGCAGGACGAAAACAAGGAGTTTAAGATAAGGATAGACTTGGCAGAGGAAGAGGTTACGCGGAAAGAATACGAACAGATAGAATAAAGTCTGACACAAAAAAATCAACTGATCAACTCCATGCCGCCTTCTTTGGTCCCTATCGGATCACGAGATATAATAACCAAAAAATTTAACGATTAAACTCGCCAATAATCAGGCGACACATGTTGAGATGTTAGTGGCCAGGGAGACGAAGAATCTTTTGGGACAACTTTTTTCATTGAGAAAACGCCTACGACGTAAATATTAATCATAAATTTTAAATAAAAGAGTGTAGATTTTCCTTCTAATACCTATTCATTCTCATTGAAAAGATTTCAACATTTTCTTTTTAAGAAAAAAAATCGTAATATATTAATAATGAGTATCTGCATTTTCTATTTTGTAGAATCCTTATACTCAAGATCCATTACGGACAACAATGATTTTCCATTAATCAGCTATTACACAATATCTCATCTATCTAGAATTTCAAAATTGGCGTACAACTTATTCTCTTAATTTTCCATAAACCAGCCCTCTGATTTTTTACATTACTCCGTCTTATCCTACTATTGCAGTAGCATACAAGTCTAAAAACTACCAGTAAGAAACAATTTTTCTTACTTAAATATGACCTTTGCACTTCCACTAGGTAGAGTACCTTACCATAAGGCAACTATAACATCTGGCTCTTAGCTTTTCAAAGAATCTAAATCTAAGATCTAAATTAAGGCAACTTACAAGTCTGATAACAACCAACCAATAAGAAACAAAATTTCTTGCTTAGGATTGTCCTTTACACTTCCACGAAGTAGAATACCTTACCATTAAGTAGCTATAGCATATGGCTATTTGCTTTTCATGTACTAGAATCTTTAGACTTGAAAGATTTCAACATGCTTATGTAAACTTTCACTTTTGCTTACTTTAAAATCCACGATTCTCGCGAAAATTTTTATCCCAATATTTTGTTTAGTTCTATTGTTTAACTTTATTATTTTTTAATATTCTTTTATTATTAATTATTTATGTTAAAATATTATTATAAGTTATATAATGTTATAATATTTTGTTAGGTTGATAAGTTTTATTTTACTTTTTTTCTTTTACTTTCCAGGTTTTCACAAGGAGTCAAAGCTGATCGAGGGCATACGGAGGGAGTATTGAGCCAAATTGAGAAGCCGTCAGGGTTTCTCTGAGGAAGACGAGGTTGGCCTTGTAAGGATGGTGTCATTTGGAGGGGGAGAAACCCTCTCCCTTCCTTCGATCCATCTTGGATACACTCAGGTCCATGCAACAAATCAACCGGATCAGGAGTTATTCAGGGAGAAGGCGAAGGAGACAGATTGAAAGAAGACGAGGGGGGGTTGCTTAACTCGATCTGCAAAAAACCCATCTCTGCAAATCACTTATGAGAAGTTGAGGGAACGAGTCGAGCAATGGAAGGAAAACACCCTTATTGGAAAATTCATTGGAATTTGGCCAAATTAGAAGAAGGATATGCTCTGATAGATCAAGGGATCATGGAACCCTAAAGGGAACTATGATCTACATCTAGGAGCGAAGGGTTTTTTTACCATCATATTCTTTAATCAAGAGGACCATGATTGGACCTTGATTGGGGGACCATATTTCTTTTATTGAGCTGGTTTATTCCTCAGGCCATGGAAGGAGAGGTTTAACCCTAAAACAAAGGATTTGAGTACTGCCCCCGTGTGGATTAAGATATATTTGCTTCCTTGTGAGTATTGGGAACCCGAAATTTTGGAGGCCATCGGGAATACCCTAGGGAAGTTTGTGAAGGTTTATAAACAGACAAAGCTCCAAAGGTATACTACATATGCTAGCATCTATTTCTATATGAACCTCTCGCAAGAACTCCCATAGGCAATCAATTTAACATTGGAAGATGAAGACTAGGTCCAACCTCTGGATTACGAACAACTCCCATTTCAGTGCAGGTAATGACACGAGTATGGACTGCCCAACCCTTAAATCTATGGTAATACCCACTCAGGAGCATAAGGAAAAAGAAAAGGATAGCGAAGGGTTTCCTCATGTTCAGAACCACAAAAACCAAGATAAAAGGACCACCAACCCATCTCAACCAAAGCAAACCATCGAGAAAAACAAGAAATCTAGGAATATGTTTGAGACCTTAAGCATCATGGATACCAAGGAGGAAGAACACAATAAGGATAACTATATACCTCATACCGAGGAAGGGCATAAATCCCCATCCAATTCAGAAAATATGCAGATGAAAGAGTTAATGGAGGACATGAAGGAAGAAGTGCCGAAGGAAACAAAGGATATGGACTTAGGAGAATTAGGTCTAGATGAAATAGAGAAAGAATGTAGTAAGAAAGGACAAGGGTATGTCTCCAGAAGGTAGTTATAACTTTTGCAACATGCAATCCTTAAATCCAAGGCTTCCCCACAACTGAGCATTAGTAAGGATCCATTGAAGGGTAGTAAATGAAAAAACCCGAGGATGGGGGAAAATGTTGGAGAAAGACAAATAGGCAGAGAATAACAGAGATTGGAAAAAGGCTGATTGAATTGGGCCATTATCCAACGATAAAAGCGACCTTCACTTAAGTTAATAGAAACGCCCAATGAAGATAATAACCTGGAATATTCGAGGGGTCAACAATCCTAGGAAAGTTAAGACACTTCGAAATAAGTTAAGAAAGGAAAAACCCAATGTGTTTATTCTACAAGAAACCAAATGTAGCTCAGATACTATGTAGGTAATTAGGAGTAAACTATTGTGTGGAATTTTAGGGACAGCTATTGATGCAAGAGGGGGATTTGGAGGAATAGTTATTCTATGGTAACCCGAGGCCCTTCACCTCAACAATTTTAGGGCAACTAGGTTCTCTACCAGTGCAGAATTCTAGGTTTGCAATTCTGAGGTAAAAGGGATATACTCACCAATGTCTATGGGCCAAGTATTATAACTCATAAACCATCTTTCTTATCACTCTTCGATAAGAAAGAGCAAGAAATCAAAAACCAATTCTAGATTATGGGAGGTGATTTCAATATGAATACATCCTTGAAGGAGAAGAGAGGAGGAAGACGAACTTTGGAAGTGACCAATATTTCCTTCAAAGACTTCATATAGGAGAGAATGTTGGTTGACATATACATTGGGAATGGATGGTATACATGGAATAACAGATGAGGAGGGGAGCATCACGTGGCCACTCAGTTAGATCGATTCATTCTAGTCGAGGCAATGATTAATGTAGATAGGGAAGCGACCACTCAGGTCCTCTCCTCTGCAGGCTTTGATCATTGGCCCATTAGGCGCCCTTTTATATTTGAACAATTATGGCTTTAACACAAGAATTTCAAGGAACTTGTCAATAAATGGTGGGAAGAGATGGAACCCATTAGGGGAACTTTGATGTACCAATTCCAACAAAAGTTGAGAATGTTAAAGGCAAAACTCCGTACTTGGAATAAGGAGGAATTCAGGGACATATTCCAAGAAAAGAATATTCTAAAGGAAAAACCATAAGAACTTCAAAGGGAAGGCATGGACAATGGGTACACTGACGACCTGAAACACAAAGAACATGTCCTCCTGGACCAGCTTAGTTCCTGGGAACGACAGGAGGAAACCAATTGGAAACAAAAATCTATGAACCAATGGCTATAGGAAGGGGAGATAAATACAAATTTCTTTCATCACACAGTGGTCCAAAACCACCAACGAGAAAAACTAATGAGGTTAAAAAAAGATAATGGCCAGTACATCGAGACAAGGGAAGACATGGAGACAAAACTAGTTTAGCACTTTGGACACATCATGAAGGAAGATCGGTTAAACAGGTTTCAATACATTAGGAGGATTACTAGACACATCCCAAGGCAGGTCAAGACAAACCGAAATGATGTCCTTTTGAAACTTGTGGAACTCCAGGAAGTGGAGGAGGCTGTTAATCAAATGGAGGATGGAAAATCCCCAGGACTTGATGGTTTCTAAGCCAAATATTTATTCGCTCATACAAATAATATCACCAGAAAACTTGGTAAATGAGATAAGCCATAAGGCAAATATATATATATATATATATATATATATATATTAATGATAAGATAAAATATGATATGTTACAATGGTGGCCCTACCTTAAATATGGCTTGGGCATATGAAATGAGGAGACGCGTCATTTCACAACCTAACTTAGTTAACCTAATTATTTTATTATTATCTTATTTTATGTTTGTTACATTGCCACTCTCTTAGAAAGGCTTTGTCCTCAAAGCCTTATAATGTTGTCGCGTCGTTCTTTGTGATGTCGTGGCTGATGAAACATGTCGATACGAACTGCTAAGTGTAGAGCATAACTTTTGATATGTGGATGGGTCAATCCATCCTAAATTGATTTGGTGTGGATTGTTGGCATTACATACTGATCTATTGTTAGGAGCTTTAGTCACATTGGTACCATTAGCTTTCGATAGTTCCCACTTTTTAGGATATCGGTTTTTATGGTTGGAGTGTCGATAAGGAATTTTTACAATGTCATTTTATTTTACGAGTGTCGTCTTGTGAGCATTGATCTGAGTTGGAAGTTACTTCTTAATCACTTCTACTTGTGCTTTTTTGTCATCTTCAAACTTCTTACGTTGTTCCTTAAGATCTTTGTTATGACTTCTGATGCAACTATTTTCTTCCTACTTGTCTAGAAGTTTTCCTTCAATGTCTTTCGTAGATTGTTCCGTCTTCCGACTATTTTTCAACTTCTTAATTTTCGTGACTAGTGTTTTGTTATGATTCCTTTATCTGAAAATTTCTTTGGAATTGTTGGATACTGTTTTATTACTTTTTGCAATCTCCGACTTATGAGTCTTTTTAGAGTCGTCATTTTGTTTTTGAAGAACTTTTATCTGTTGTCGATACTGGTTGATCACTGATTCTTTATTTTCTAATTTATGTCGTATCTGCGTTAGTTCTCCATCCTTGTCGCTAATGATTTTGTTCAACCGTTTTATTTCCACTTCGTAATCGTTTCTTTTTTTTTTATATCTTGATTTTTCAATCTCTGATTAAAATTGTTTTCGTCTTTTAATTTCTCAATTTGAGCAGACAATTTTTCTATATGATTTTTCTGGTCGGAAATTTTTTGTTCATTGAGCTTTTTTTGTATATCATGTATTTTAATTATGACTTCCGAGTTCGTATTTGTGTCTCGTAATTCTTCATTATCTCTTCGATAACACTTTAACTTGGCTTCTAATTTCTCTATTTGTAGTCACAAACCAGATTCCATGATCTTGACTTCTTTAGTGATAAATGGCATTTCTTTGACTTGACTTCTCCAATGATGGATAGTCTAGAACTACTTCTTTTCTTCGATTTGTTTCCTTTGTTTTTTTTTTAATAAAATACTAATATTATTTCTTTGTAATTTTTTTAATAATAATCATTATTAATTATATAATTAAAATATTACTATTAATATTTTTAGAAAAAATATTATATATAATAATAATATTTATATTATTAAAATATAATAATTATTATGTTTTTTTTTTTGGAATATTTGTTAGGGTTTTCGGATATTGGGAGGCGGAGTCTTGGAGGAGGACGGTTGAGAGAGCGGAGTGTGGACGTGGAGGCCAGTTTGGGAGCAGCGTACAGGTGGTTGGGCGTGGAATGATGAGGGGCGCAAAGGCAGTGTGGGAGGGAGGAGGTGGCAGCAGTGTACGACGGAGGGTGGAGAGGTGGAGTTGGTGGTGGTGAGGAGGATGGAGAGTAGTGTAGACCGGGGAGTACGGGGTAGGGGGGTGTGGAGAGGGCGCAGCAGCTAGAGGAGCTGTGTAGAGCTGGGCATGCGGGAGTGGAGCAGTGAAGTGGTGGTTTTGTGGGACCCACAAAAAGCGAGCATTGGCTGTGGAGGGGGATCGTCGTGGCTGTAGGTGATGGAGATCGCAGGCACGGCTATAGGGTTTTTCAATGGCAGAGGAGAGCGCATGCAAGGGAGTGGGGTGCGTGGGGTGTAGGGGAGGAGGGGGGGGGGATGATGGAAACGTCGGATGGAGGAGTGGATGCGGCAGGAAGATGGCGAGCAGAAGTTGTGTGGCGCAGCGTGGGAGAACGATAGAAGTGCTACGTGAGGGAAGGGAGAGAGAGGAGGTGTGGGTGGTGGCGCGGGCAGCAGGAGGGCGCAGTTGAGAAGCGTGCAGGTGGTAAGGAGGAAAGTTGGAAGGATGTGGAGGTCACGTGGGTTGTGGGAGTGTGCAGAGTGGTGAGGCGGAGTGTTGGAGAGATTGGAACATGGAAGAGAGTATGGGAGTGGAGGGCAGTGAAGCAGAAATGTTTGGGAGTGCCAAGAGACTGGATTAAAAATCTTGTTAAGTCAGAGAAGCTCTGCAATTATGGCTAAAATCCAAAACACAGCCAAGGGCTAGAGTCAGCACGTATCCGAGAATTGGAGGACTCTGATACCAAATGAGCTGAATATTTATTCGCTCACACAAATAATATTACCAGAAAACTTGGTAAATGAGATAAGCCATAAGGCAAATATATATATTAATGATAAGATTAAAGATGATATGTTACAATGGTGGCCCTGCCTTAAATATGGCTTGGGCATTTGAAATGAGGAGACGTCTCATTTCATAACCTAACTTAGTTAACCTAATTATTTAAATATTATCTTATTTTATGTTTGTTACAGTTTCACTACCAATTTCTTCCACCATTTCTGCGATTTAATCAAAGACAAAGTATGGAAAATCATGAAGGATTCTAGGAGGGCTTAAGGAGTTCTAAGGGATTTCAATTCCACCTTTATAACTCTCATCCCCAAGGAGGATGGGGTTGAATCTCATGTTAAGTTCATACATATAGCTCTATGTAATGTTATTTACAAAACTATAACAAAGGTGTTGGCTAATATATTAAAGCCTATCCTCCGCGGATTTGGTAGCCCAAGAACAATCGGGGTTTGAGGAAGGACGTCAACGGAATCATTTTAGTCCATGCGGTCATCCACTCTCTGAAAGTTACAAAAAAAACAAGTATGTTTCTCAAGCTTGATATCTCAAAAGCCTATGATAAATTAAGTTGAAAATTTATGAAAGAAATGCTTGAGGCTTATGGTTATCACTATGAGTGGGTTTGATGGATAATGAATATCACTTGTACTGCTTTCTTCTGTATTCTCTTAAATGGAGCCACTACTAGAACTTTTAAACCTTTAAGAGGTATCAGACAAGGGGATCCTCTATCCCCCTTTCTGTTTATCCTAATGACTGAAGGGATGAGCAGGGTTATCAAATCTAGGATTGAAAATAGGGAGCTCAAGGGACTAAAAATCCACACTAGTTATGATACCATATCCCATCAACAATTTGTTGATGATACAATGCTTATGGGACACTCATTGGTTCAAGAGGCACGAGTTCTGAAGAAATGCCTGAACACCTTTTCAAGGGCATCCAGGCTGGAGGTAAATAACACAAAGTCCCAAGTCTTCTTTTTTAACACCCCCAGGATTAATCAACAGAATATTCTGTGTATCCTGGGATTCATAGGAAGCTCCCTTCTGTCCAAATATCTAGGTGCACTGCTTGCTAAAAGGGTGATCATGAAAGTCTCTTGGGAAGATTTACTATAACGAAAGAGAATAAATTTGAATAATTGGGGTTTTATACCTCTCAACCTGGCAAGAAGAGTCGTTTTAGTGAAAGCAGTACTTCAAGCTATGCCCATATACCTCTTTTCTACCCTGGCTGCTCCAAAATCGGTTCTAAAACAGATCAAGGCAATTTAAAATCAATTATTGTGGGGATGCAATCGGGACAAACATAGATGGGCTCTAGTGAGTTGGGACATAGTTTGTAAATAAAAGGCTCAAGGTGGTCTAGGATTGAAATTTCGGTGGCACTGAGTATCACACAAAGAAGAGCCATGGGAAAAATTATGGCATAGTAAGAATGCTCAAGGAAAACCAAAACAATATCTCATAAGATTTAACGAAGGCATGAAAGGATCCCATATATAGAATTATGCTCATACGAACAAAGGGATAATCCAAGATGATAGCTTTTGGGAAATAAGGGAAGGGCATGATGCAAATTTTTGAAATGATTCATGGCAGTAGAGGCCAAAGATCATTTCACAGACTGATATCCAAGCTAGCTGGACAAGAGCCAAGGAATTGAGGTTAACAAAAATCCATCAATTCTGGAGAGAAGCATAGCACAATGAAGAATTCTATGAATGGCACCCACAGAAGTGGTCGAATCAAAGATTCCCAGTTGAATACATCCACAAGATTATGGAGGCCCTTCAGGAACATTGGATTCGTATCCAAAGAGGACCTAATAAATTGAGATGGGGATATCAATCTAAAGGAATTTATAACACAAGAAAGGATTACAGTCTTATGTTCAACCAAGAAGAAATACAACACAGGGATATCTGGACTGCTATTTGGCACCTTAATCCTTGGCCCAAAATTGTTACCTTTATCTGGATGGTCGCTCAGAGACGAATCCTGACAGAAGAAAATTTAATAAAAATAGGCATGAATGGCCCGTTCTGGTGTGCCCTATGTGAACAAGAGGAGGAAACTATGAATCATATCTTGGACTCATGCTCATTGGATTCCTCCCTATGGGACTCAAGAACTGCAATTTTTAGAAGGACAAATCGTGTGAGAGGCCAACCTCACCAAACGATAAAAGCTTGGGATAAAGAGGCTTACAAAAACCCGGTTATTCATAAAACCTGGCTCATGTTCCCTGGAACTTTGATGTGGGAAATTTGGAGGGAAATAAATGGAATATTTTTAGAAGGAACAAAAAACCAGCTTCAAACAGTTTGGAACCAAGTTAACAAACATATTCAGGAGACTACCAAAGTCACCCAATGGAATGATAAAGATTAGGAGATGGATGATAGTAAAAAAGGATCTTGAACAAATGGGGAATGGATTGCTACCCACGGGGATGGAAAAAGTTTAAGGTAAAGAGAGTGCTCCCAGCCAGTCCGAGTACCTGGTTCCCACCCCTAAGTGGTCATTTCAAGTTAAATTTCGATGGTGCTTCTAAAGGGAATCCAGGTTCAGCTAGGTATGGAGGAGTTATTAGGAATAGTGATTGCAATGTTATCAAACTCTTTCATGTGAATAAAAATCAGGACACCAACAATGCAATATAACTAGAGGAATTACTTCAAGGCATCAAGCTTTCCCTCAGCAATCGATGGGAACCTCTAATAATCGAAGGCAACTCTCATATCATCATCCAGATGGCCAAAAGGCTACAAGGTGGACAAATTGTTGCTAAAGTGGTAGATAGCTAGTGTATGACATATCAGGTGGATCGATTAGATGATCTCATTAGAGTACACCATGCTTAGTCCTTCTCCCACGTCAAATGGGACTGGAATAAGGTGGCATATTTGATGGCCAACATAGGCGAAAGGAGTGGATAATGGATTGTGGAAGGTTGGCTGCCCAAGGAGGGGGGTAACGAGTGGCACCTTCAATGCTCACACTTGGCGGCCTAGGACCTTAATCTTGCCCAGGAGATGATGGGACGCACAAGGAAAATGTTGGGTCACTTAAATAAGGTACATGTGGCTCCCTCTTCCATCTCTGGGAGTCATTATCTCCTTTCATAATTGTTCGACGTCGGTACCTCCACATCTTGTCGAGAAATGAGTGCCCATGAATTCCCATCCGTTACCATTAATGAGAAAAGATTGCAACCAGGTCTAGCCTCCGCAGGAAAAAGTACGACGAACTATGGAGGAAAGTAGATAGATCTGGTGGTGTACCATGTTAATAAAGAACAAGTACAGAGGAATTAGTATGGTTAAGCGAATTAGGATGGCTACCGCAACTATATATTCGACATATGCTTTTGCTTCTCGCATTCTGCGTCTTCTCTTCTCGAGGCAGTTTGTTGTGAGAAAGAGAGAGTGGGTAGGATATCAGTCTGATCATTCCGGCCCCTTTCTTAATGGCTCCGAAAAGACAAGCACGGGGGGTAGGAAGGGAGACGATGGAGGAAGGAAGAATCCATCCTGTGAAATGCAGAAAGCTTGGCAAGTAGCTCGATTTTTCCTAGAGCGTAAACCTCCAATAATTCAAGAGGAAATTGAGAGAGTTAAAGGTGACTTGTGAAACCATGTGCAGGCCATGGATATGAAAACCATCAAGGCAGAGGTGGAAGAATGGATTAGTGATCTGGGTATTATGCTTGGGCGTCTCTTTTCCTATGACCGTATGGTCACTACCCATTGGGTCACTAAGGAATTGGTATCCCAAGTCTTGATGGGCAGGGAGAAGAAAGCATTGGGCAAGGAGGAACCTATTAAATCCTAAAAGGAGCACTACCATGGCAACTGCTTGATGCATAGAAAAATCGATATTATTTCCCTGAAGCTTGGAATCATGCTGGAGATCGTAGTTGTGGAGGAAGGCATATCTGTGGCACGTTTCTGGGATTCCTACCCTATTCATGGAATGAAGATCCAGAATGCTATTGCAGAGGATTCCAAGCTTGGTGGTCTTTGCTAAGGGACCATGATTCACTGAAACGTCCCCCAAGCTCCAAAATGATGGGTTTTGGGTCTGCTTCAGGGGTTAGGTTTTATTTATCTGTTGTGTCTTTTCTTGCCTAAGATGAAGTTAGCTTTTAGCTATGTTATGCTTTTAGTTCGCTTATGGTTGCGGTTGTAGTAAGATGAACTGAAGCTATGTAGCCTCTTTTCGTGAATGTGTATGACAAATACTAATGTAACCAGTTGTAATGGGGGGCAAGGGAGGATAAGATAGTTGTAAAGATAGATAAGGGGAAGAACAATTTTTTTGATGAATATGTTCAAACAGTCATGCATAAATATGGGGCAAGCTAGGCCCTGAAAGTCCTGACTTTTAGGTACCGAAGGCTTCTTTATAATATAATCTTCTTGCTTACAAAAAAAATAAAAAAATAAAAAAATTTGTTAGGTTATCTAAGGAACAAGAATATGTATATGAGATAATTATAAAAATATGACTGACAAATGAATGTAACATGCCTGAAACATCTGATGGAGCACTATGGATGTATGGTCTTCATGGCCAATGAACAATATGGTTTGAAGTTTTATTAATAAAATTTTGGAGTGTGACATTTTTTCCTTAAGAAAAGAAGAAGTAATATCGAATGTGTAAATCTTAAAAAAATAATCTCATTTCGCAAATGCTTTATATCTAATAGTTTTAGATATTTAAATATTAATATTTTTTTTTGGTTGAGGTTTTTTTTACTTCCTCTTATGTTTACGTTATAGTCTTAAATATTATAAACTAGCACATCGACATAAATTGTGGTCGATGAACATCGATAAAACACAAGTTAAGTGCTACAAATAAGTTATATATTACTTGTTTTGCATGTATAATTGTAATCGCTCATTGCTTATGCCTTAGCTACATGTTATGACTTGCCTTTTGCTAGTAAAATACGTTGTTCACCACAAAATGCCTATTATCCATGCATAAGCTAAGAGTTATCCATGCATCATCATCATCTATTTAACACATTTTCATTAACAACCAATATATCATTGGTATGCGTAATTATGCAAACATGTTACTAGTATTCATTTCATCTGGGAAGGTGATTGCTTACAAGAAACATTTATGAATTGGATCAATAATACATCCTACCAGGCCTATCGCGCCCCGCATGTTCTCATTATACGAGGAATATGGCTAGTATGTAACAAAATTCTTTTCTAGGATATATTCATTCCTTCACACATCTACGCTGCAAAAAGTCTAGCTATATTAGATCATTTTCCACAGACCCATAAGGACAGACAAAAGCGGCATGATGATACACTTCTGATTGACAAGGAACATTCCTGGTGTTTTTTCGACGGTATTACACAAGGAAGTCCTAGTAGGGGGGGGGGAGGTATAGGAGGTATTCTACATATCTCAGACGATCACTAATTTAATTTTTCAGCTAATATAGGTGACACAAGTAACAACAAAGCTAAACTCGTGACCATGATGATGGCTCTCAAACTGGTTGTCTCTAATGGGGTGAGAACCCTACACATATATGGGGATTCCCAAATCATTATTGACTAGTTCAAATATAATAGAAGGCCTAAAAATATCTTCCTCATCTCCACCTTCGAGGAAATCTGTTGAGTGGTAGACTTTTTTACTCATGTATCATTCCAGCACATCTATAGACACGAGAAGGAACCAACTGATCAACTCTCCAAAACAAGGCTTCTCCTAGAGTAAGGTACAACTAATCTCTGGGAGCAACAAAAGGATTTGTTATCCCTAAAGTTGAACCTAGACTATAGGGGTTCAAGCTTAAAGAAATCTTTTTCAAAAATATAATTCAATGAAATCAAGATAAAAACTGGGCTGGTATGAAATTAAAGATATAGGAAAATCACATAATCATTAAAGATCTGTACAACATAAAACATAATACAAAATTCAATATCAAAGGAACCACGAGCACGAATTTATGAAATGAGACTGACTCTGTTATTAAAAGTTTAAAAGATAATTGTACTTCACCATAAGAATCTTGTAATGGGATTCAATTGACCATATACAGGATAAATCACAAGAAATACAATTCATAAGATACAAATCCAACTCATAATCATAATCATATCAAAGCAGAACCTGTATTGAAGATGCAGAGCATTTCATGTCATACAGCATATCATCAAAATTGGATTTCCATAACTCCAATTGCCACCCCTGTCATATTACAGATTACAGTATTTACAAAAGTTCAATACCAAGAATAAGCTATTTCTATTTTCTAGAAGAAATATAGACAAACTGTCAAAATATCTAATTAATGGAGTTGTTGAAGTCAGATCTCACTAAATTATCTTTGAATGATGAATCCCCTTCCACTTGTGCATTGAATCTTCTTCTGGCTGCTAACTTTATGCTTGAAAATATGGAAATAATAAAGCCATTTGATAACTCAATTGCCAACTATTGATACCAAATGTCCTGGAAATCTAGAAGTGATCCTTTTTCCAAATCTTTGACTGTCACCTCATCACCAATCACCCTCAAAATCTGTAACTGGCAAGAAATATGGAACTTAATGTTTGAAGAACTCGTTCTAATTCTCTATCTCGCATTACTCTGCCATCTATCAATTTACTGTTATGGGTTTCCCTAGATGCTTTCCACGCATCGATTCCTCAAAATGTTGGTGAACAATAAACTGATTCTGTGTGTCACTCAACTGATTGACATGTACACCAAAGTTAAAATCCATTATACTCTCTGCCAACTCATTTATCTCGACTCTCTGAGCAAATTCTGACCCCATGTTTTTCCCATCACCCACACTTGTGTTCCATGACCCCAACATTGTTTGCATGACCATCAATGCAACTGAATTTGAATCTATCCATGAAGTACCATTGAAAGCTACGGTGAATTATGCCAATGGAACATCATCATCAATCATACGGACCTCAGATCCAGTGAAGATGGTTGGATCTTTCTCTATCAGTTGAGCTGTAAACAATTTTTTTAGACAACTCCACTGTTTCCTCATGTTTAACAGCTCCAGATGTAGATACAACCATTCTCGGGCCTATATAGTGAGTAGAAATATACTGCTGCAAATGAGCCTTTGTAATTGACTTGATGTTTTTTACAGGTCCCAGAATAGTCCTTCCAAAAGGCCTATACTGAAACGATGTTACATATAAATGATCAAATATCACTTCTTCAGTTGGCTTTCTACCTCTTCCATTTCCTGAGAATAACATCGCGTTCTCTAGCTATCCAATCCTCCAAAAAGCATGAATTATGTAGAATATCCTCTAGAATATCGAGCACCACCGACACGTCCTTCTTTAAAACCTTGGCATAATATATAGTCTGCTCCCTGTATGCATAGGCATTCAAATTCCTTCCCATATTCTCGATTTCCTCCTCCGAAACTCTCGAAATGTTATTCCCATACCTGAACTTCTGAGAAAATTGTAGGCATAATATAAAGGACCAGGAATTTCAATGAACTTCTCGACTACACCACTAATAGGAACATGGAAACGATGGTAGTCCTGTGGAGCTAGGCGAAAGATCACCAAAGATCCTTCACCAAACTTGCTTGAATATGTTTCATCTCCCAAGAGACCTCGCACAGAAAATTTATGTCCCTTTATCTAGAATCATTTGCTGTCATCTTCTAACTGAAATGCCATCAATCGTGAATCAGCTCCACAGACAACAACATGGTCATTGTCTTCATATGTAATAGGTTTCGCACCTGGCTTAAGCTCTCTTATAAAGAATTCATTGAAAGTCTTGAAATGTTCAATAGGATATTTAAATTCATCCACATTGATGCGGTCCTTAAAAAAAATCAATAAAATTTGGTATTTTTTGGCAGAATCTCTGGTTTTCATGTTCTCCCCTTGCTTATCTAACATCCTTTGCAGAAGTTCCCGTGTACCTTTATCGATAAGAGTAAGCCCAAGTCTGGACTGGTAAAAAGCCCTCAATGACAAAACAATTTTGCGATCTATCAATTCCTCAACTATCATTTTCGTTCTCCTATCAAAGACCAGAATATGTGAAGCATTTGACCCAGACTTCAGGCCAACATCATAACTTGAAATATGAGCCCATTCACTTAATTTGAACATCCATCCATAGGATGCTTTCTTTTCAGTCAAAAATCCTCCAGTCATAATCTGGTTTCCAGTTCCCTCGTCGAAGCATAGGCTGACATGAATCATGTCATTTAGACTATCTGATACACTCAAAGCCTCCCCACAAACTAGACACCTATTGATTAATACTTCATTCTCCTGATAAGTGGCAAGAAGGTTAGCAAGCTTAAGTTATTGGCCATTTTAATTGTTTCTAGCGAATCAACTTTTGAGGCATGAAAGATATTGCATAATGATGATATAAGATCAACCCCCTGTTACAAGTTTTGCACCACTCTCTTTCCCAGCCTTAATATAACGCAGAATTTTGTTAAACTGGTCCTGGTCAATCTGAGGACCTTGCTCAACACCTTTTCTAAAGGGATCACCAACAACACGACTAAGGCATCGTGCTTTTGCCATTTCTACAAATTCATCAAAACACACAAATTGTAAATTTTTCTTCCACATGAGTGCCATCATGATTGCTTTTCTATCTGATCTCGGTATTCAAATTGAAACCTGAGTGGTCACTTTGACATTTGGATGCTGCCAGAAACTGAAATTTTGTTGGAGCAGATTTGATGATAACAGGATCTCATCAAAGAAATAGACTCATGACCTTCTTTACTTTAAGATCTTTGTCCATGTTATATGGGGCGTACTTGCCATTTTTTTTAAAATTGCATTATTGTGCAAATACTATAATTTTTTTTATAGAAAATAGACACATACAAAAAAATGACCTAAATTGTTTAGAACTAATGTAATGAATAGATTGATATATGATATGCTTGAAGCAATGTAAATGGACATGAATAATATGGTTCAAAATTTATTAACAATTTTGGAATATGTTACTTTTTCCACGAATACCAGTTATATATATATATATGTTTGTTTATTTCAAATTCGCAACAACTACCATAAAATCAATTTGGACAATACACTTGTCTCATCCTCGTGCAATCTAGGAAAATCATAAGTGTTAGTCCACTCGGAATTGTAAGATATAAACATCTATTTTAGTTTTTTTGGTTGATTATTTTTTAACTTGTTGTTTTGTTTACTTATAGTCTTAACTATTATAAATAATAATGATCATGTTATAGTTTATAATTAATGATGATTATACTTGTTAAGTTTGAAATGAATTTAAGAAATTGTTGTCTTATAGTGCTCTTTTTTAATATTTTTATATAACTTTTTGTTGAATATATACTAGCATAAATCCATCTTAAACCAACATCTATCAAGGACGGAGAGATGTGTTAATTATTTTTATCTTAATTTTTTAACACACAAAATCAAAATTTACATCTCAATCTATTTGATCATTCTCCGTTCTTGATATATCTAGGTTTAAGATCAAGTCAATATAATTTTATTTTTTTGTTTAAGCCGACATCATTCTTTTTTTCTTTTTTCTTTTATGCTGACAACATGCCACATAACGTTACCTGTTACAACATCTCCCTTATACTGGGTTGTACCTTGCTACTCTTAATACAATTAATGTATAACAAGATATATAAATATATCAATCATGTCTATTTACAACTTCATATGTTTTATATGATGATGATGGTTACCATCGACTAAGACCAACTTTATATACTCTTTAGTAAACATGCACATCAATGTTTTAACTTACATATTATTGTTTTAACTTACATGTTAACTTACAGAGAAGACTATATAAATGTTATGCATATTTAATTGTTAGTATGATACTATGGATAATATTGTAATGATACGGTGATTAAAATTGATGTTTACATGAAATTAACACTGTATGTTGTTATTAGGGGGTTTGAGTAATCGGTAATGAGTAACGGAGATGAGAAGTTGTAAATAGAAGGTCAAAAATTCAAATCCCAGGATACTTCAAAAAAACATTGTATGTGATCGTGAAATTATGAAATAATGGTTTGTGGAAATATCAATGGAATTATTAAATAATGGTTAGTAGAGATAGATATTAGTGTTTTCCATTGACATGTTGCAAATATATATATATATATATATATCAATTTTATAATCTTAATGTTAAATTTTTGACATTTTAAATAAAATAAAAATAATATATATATAAGAACAAAATTTTAACATTTTAATTAAAATAAAATAAAAATTGATAGTGATAAAAAAAATGTTATGGAAAAAACACTTTATTTAACCATGAAAAAAAGAAACTATAGAACCCTTCAAATCAAATTAGGAAACCATTGATTGAACCATTCATGTGCACCTACTAAGTAGTTGATAAATTAATTGTTATATATATATATATATATATATATATATATTAAGTTAACAGTCACATTATATCACAAAAACTGATACATAGAAATACAAAGCAACTAGGCCTTTCATCATGAGAAAACAACCTAGTTTACGAGTCTTCAGCCATTTACAGAGGAGAAAACAACCTGTCTTCAAAATAACAACTTGGTAATTTTGACATATCCTGACACTTCTAATGACTAGAGTTAAAAAAATGAGACTTGCTGACACTTGAGAGCATGCAAAAACTATAATAATCTAAGCAGTACAAAGCCTAAATAAAAAAGAGAGGACCATTGCAGAGGGGAACACTACTTGAGTGCATGCCTTCTTCTTGTCAGCTGGAGGTTCGCTCTCAACTTTAACTTCACCCAGGTGTTCATTGTTTATTCCGCTTGTGCTAAGTTCCAACCAGTGTGTGGCTACTTTTGTGCACTGTGTCAGCTGCTGCTTCAACCTGGTTCTCCTCCTTAACATCGACAGTCGTCCTTGTAGTATGCTCGTCAACCTAATTGCGAGTTCCACCATTCGCTTCGGTTTCAGAACCATAGTAAATTTGACCAATCTCCTTGATGGTAGCAAGCAAGGGTGACTAGATATGAAAAAGCTCTGGAATGTCAATGGACCAATCAATAAGGGCTTGAACCCTGTCGCGCAATTCCAAGATTTCAGCTTGATTGTCTCCTCATGAAAATCACTGCGAATGACAAGCAGGGTGTTAGTCATCTCAGCAAGGTGCCGATATATGCCATCATCACCGATCTCCTCAACACAAGCGCGATGACCACGACGTTCCATCTAACACCCCATCCGTGATATATGGAATTCATCTTCAATACTCACTTCGGAAGGTAATTTTAATGTTTGTTTACTTATTTTTGATAAATTGCATTATTATAGTCATGCTACAAAGCATAAATTTATGTTGTAGTTTAAATATTCTATGTTTTTAAATTTTTTTTTGGAGTATATTTTTCTGTTTTGTTTTATTCAAAGTTTGTTTGAAATTAATTGTATAATCCACCTGCAACAAATTAAAAAAAAACTAAATTTTAAATAATTTTGATTGTTATTATACCTGCCGCGCAGGTATATTGCAATCGTTCGATTTCAAACCGCGTTGACTTTGGGCATTAGCTGGTGTTTTTTGGCGCGGCTTTAAAAAATCAAACCTGTTTTCCTAAGTCATACTTTGGGGTTTGCAAAATATTTTTTTTAATTTTGTTAAAAATCTATTTTTCTAAACCACTGATTGGTTGATAGGCGATGATGTCAACATTGGGGTTTGGTATCTGGGTTTCAGTCGACATGTGGCAAGATGACATCATAATGATAAAATTAAAAAAATCAAAATTTTATCCCATTGCCAAGTGGCACCATCGGAGCCAGCTGTTCTGGGCTCGTTCCCACCCAACTCCATGCGATAATTGTCATCTGGATGTTCATTACAGCAGTTGACCTATTTGTTTGTTCCCGTGCGTCAATGCAGGCTCCCGGGCTAACTGCCAACCGGCCGTGCCATTCTTGGCACCATTGATTATCAGAATCTGAGCAGTGGGTAGAATGACCATGTCTCCCATGACTCTGGGGCCGGGCATGTCCTCCATCTGCCATTGCGGATTCTGAGACGTGATCTCCATTCTTCTGCAGCTCCAGAGCGCCTCAACGAACGTCTGGTTCATGCTCACCTTTTTGTATGCGCCATCCGGGGCTCCTCCACAGATTAGAATCTCCACCTTCTTGAAATTATTAGCCCAATGATTATAACCACAGTGTTGCAACAGAAAAAGTTATAACCTCAGCTGGTTCTGGTCCTGATTCCGGTTTTAAATACTTTGATACTAACTGCTACAGGGTCTGCTTTAATTATTTCCTTCTTGTTCCCTTGCTGTGTTCTCTCCATATTGTTCTCTCCAGCTACTAGTGTAGTTGGGGTAGTTATATTACTTTTTAAAATAATGATAAAACTTGTTTCTTTTTGAGCAAATGTGTGTGTCCTTGCGTACAATTGAGAGCTATTGAAATCTAACGCGGATAAAAAGATTTCTTGGGTAGTTGATGCATCCACAAACTTGATAGGGAATTAGAATGATGTAACGTAGTCAAGGATGGTATGGATTGTGAGAGTAACTTGACAAATGTAAATGTGATATTGGGAATTCCATGTTAAAAGTTGGAAATATATTATTTGTTAACCTGTTCAATTGTCAATTGGGTTTAGCTCAGGTGTTTGAGAGGAGGAATGTTATCCTCCACGCCTGGCTTCAAATCCCACTTATGACATGTTCGTTCTTTGTGAGTCAATTCAATTGTTAATGGGGCTGGCAAGGTACTAGGAATCTCATTCTCGCTTATGAGCTTGAGGGTGGTACAAACTGCATTCCATGGGCAAAAAATGTTAACCTGATCAACCACTCAACTGAGTGCATTCACCTGAGATGCAGTAATTGGTGTGTTATCAAATTGTCAACCACTAATAGATCTGCCAGTGTAGCTTGAGCCAGGTGAAATTGATGTCACGCCTATAGGTATTTCGATACCAGCCAAGGAAGGCATCTGCTATGGCCATCGAGTCCTGGTCTTATGTATAGCTCATGCTACCATGCAAAAAAATAAACACGCACATACACTCAAAAAGTAAAAAACTAAAACTCCAAAATAATGAAGATTATATGGATCTACTCGACATAATACAGCATTCGCCAACACTAAAGAGTTCTTCGCCACGATACAGAAGACTACAACAGATAACGGCCTTCAAAAATAGTAATTTTGATGACGGGAAATCTTCGAATCGACAATTGTCATACTCTGCATTTGGAAAGGAAAAAAAATACTCTAACATAATTAACTGTAAATCCTTAAACATCATAAGAAACAAACATACCCTTAAATAAATAAAATAATAAAAATGGAACTATTGGCCCCAAAGGGAAGAACTCACGAGATATAGGTATGATAAATTCGTGAGAACAACTTCATATGATGGTTGGAATTTATTTAGACAAATTTGAAGGATAAAACTCAAAATAAGTACCTGTAAAGGGTTGCGTTAGAGGGATCAGCCTTTATGGCTTGAGTGTAAACAGCAGCTGCTTTAAGATAATTACCAGCTTTGAAATGAGCATTGCCTTGATCCTTGAGAGAATTATTTGGGGCTTTAATGGCCGGTCCATTGGCTGCTGCATTTTCTGCGCTCGACATTCTTAAAAACCCTCAAAGAGCTTCAATAAACCTGCCTCTGAAGTGTTTGTGTGCTCGACAGGACAAGAAAATTAAAAAACCCGCCTCTGAAGTGTTTGTGTGCTCGACAGAACTAGAAAAATAATAAACCTGCCTCTGAAGTGTCTGTGTGCTCGACAGAACAAAAAAAATAATAAACCTGCCTCTGAATTGTTTGTGTGCTCGACAGAACAAGAAAAAAATAAGTAGTCTCTTGTGTTTTTCAAAATTTATAGGTAGCTACCCGTAAAGGTTTTAGTCGGTGTGAGTGATATTGAATCAAATGCTATGTATTTCGAGGCTTTTTATGTCGTGAAAGATAGAGAAAAATAAATAAAGCTGAAAAATATTACGAAGAATTCACTTTTAAGAAACTATTGGCATAAGGCCTGCAAATCAGCTTCAAGTATATGCAGCTATTGTTCTTACCGGGCACATCTTGTTGCTACACTATTTGCTTTAGTTGAAAGCCCCTTCATCTTTTCATGCGTTGTAATAGTGTTAATTCCCTGAACAGAATGTTGCATGCTGTTATTATTTTCCTCTACGTCTGCATGTTCTGTACACCAAAGAAATTTATCCATGGTTATGCAATTGGGTTTACTAGAATAGACTAGAAAATGCATATCTGAAAATAAAAAGAAATCCAAACCTCAAGAGCGTTGGCCAGCCAGCCTCCTGGTTGTAACAGGCAATGGACAGAAGCCTTCCCAGTATTCAGCCACGTTTCATTTGCATGCACATCGACACATAAATCAAACGTGGCACAGCTCTTTTGGCGCTCAATGAAAGAAACGGAAAATGTTTTGACGACAAATTTTAATTTACAAACTTGTTTAATTTCCATAAGGTAAAATGAAATGATTTGACGTGAATTTGAGGCCAAATTACTATTTTGTTCTGACAAATTGAAATTGTTTGCGTTGTTTCACAGCTAATCGCTGCCGAAATCGTGGTTGGAGTAATTCTCCATGGAGGAACTCATCTTGGCTGCGATTTTCCAAGAATTGTGAAGGCAGATCATTACACATTCCAGTTGAATTTGGTGTTGTGAAGCCTGCCCAATCTCTGCTGGCAAGCTTCTCTACTAAGCTCTTTCCTCTGCTTGTCATCTGGATGTGGACACTCTTTAAAAAACCTGCAAACCAGCATGAATATTCACCAGTAGAACGTTATATTGCTGTTATCCTGCAAAACGTCGGCTCTAATATCCTGTAAAACGCCTATGTATTATTAAAAGTAAAACTTACATTTCATTTAAAAAAGACTTGCCTCTGCCACATTGAAACCCATCTCTTGTCCTCTTCCATTCTGCAAGAACTTAAGCTGGTCGAGATTGGCTATATTGAATGGCAAATAGGGCACATTTCCTGCTTGTAAAAATATCAATCTCTCGAATCTAGTTTTTCT
>LPNX010279285.1:329132-390717 GCA_001517045.1 Pseudotsuga menziesii | reverse complement strand
ATACAACAATGCCACACATTCGATGTTTTTAAAGAATTATCTTCTTGAAAGTTTCATTGTAATAGTTGGTGATTACATTGGAATTCAGATTTTTCAAAATCTCAAATTCTTGTTACATTTTTAATATCTATATTGTTAAGTATTTATTAGGCATTCAACATTGTTAATGTTATTCAATATCCATTTCTCAAGTAACATTTATTAAACTATTTTTAAGAGCCAAGTACTAGGCATCTATGTTGCTTATCTCAACTATTGGTAGTGACAAAAGCTCTCCTATTCACAAAGACAAGTGAACTCATTTTGGATCTTTAATTTCAAGGACTTGCTTAATAACTAATTAATTGATATACGCATAGAAATATAAACAATGACAGTTACAAGAAGTAACAAGTAATGCAACAACCTATAAACAACAAGTAATCTCACATAGAAATATAAGTACCATGGCAACACCTAATACATTGTTTCAAGTTTGAATGTTTCATAATTTCTTTAACTTTTAGCTTTAAACTATATACAATATCACAATAAAATATTTCTAAGAGGCAGGTATAAGCAGCCTTGCTGCTATTTCACTTGTTTTTATATTATTTTACATGTTAAAACTTAATTTTTTTTAAACCCTCGCTTATTTTCTTATAAATAAATAAGAATTAATGTATTCTTTTAAATTTTTCCATAAATAAACAATACTAATTCTCATCTTCTCATTTATATTTTGTTTTCCTACCTATATTTATTCCTTGTACTTATTCTCATCTTCTAATTTATATTCCTTGTACTTATTCTCATCTTCTAATTTATATTTTGTTTTCCTACCTATATTTTTAAATTTTCATTTTTTTTTATAATTTAATTTTCTTGGATGGTAAATTATTTTATGGCTAAATTCAATAAATTATTTCCATGATCTTTTTAATGTCTAATTCTTTTCTCTAAATTTTATTTAATTTATGTTAGTTTTTTACTTGCAACAATTTTATATAGATTTTGAAGATGAGTAGAGTGTACTAAAATATCACACAGTGAATTTTTTTTGCATTTATATTTTAAAATTTGGGGTTAACTTATGATCTATTGGTGTTCACTAACCATAAGTTAAATAGATGTGCTACTTTACCAATATAGATCCATCTTAATTATGGTTCTACCAAAAGCCTAGATGAATAAAGTTACTTGAGGTGCAAACCCTTTTTAATTTACAAAAATGTCTAATAAATATTCCTACTTGAGAGGGAAATGACTACCTTCCTCAAGTAATTTCAAAATAGAGTAAATATCATAAGAATGATGAGATGAGTAACATTAATAATCATATAATCAAATAGTCTTCCAAAACTTACTTTACATATATTTCTTTTAAACTAATAATGAATATTAAAAGTAGTAAAATAACCCATATGAAATTCTAAAATATAGATTTATAGAATAAATTGGAATTTGAAAAACATTTTACCATCAAAAAAGGTTTTAAACCTATATCCAATTGTTTTTGAGAAATTACTTGTTTTTCTCTATAACTAACAATGAGCATGTTTTTGAGAAATGATTTCTTTTTCTCTATAACTAACAATGAGCATTTACATGTTAGGGTTAACCTCTACTTGTGAATGAGCAAGGATGTAAGTGGTTTAAGGCACATGGTTTTAGTGGCTTGTGGTTGGTTTTTCCTAAGGGGTTTTCAAGGGTAAATCTAGAGTTGGTATTGTGATTCCTATTATTTTATGATTTATTTTCTATCACATATTTTATTCCTAATATTATGTCTTCTTAGGTTTCAAGTCAACGAAATTTTAAATTGAAATTTGATTTATAATTTAGCTAATTTAAAATTAAATTTTATATGTTCTTGATTTTATAATTTTTTTTTTACTACTCAAATCAATTGAATTTTACTAAAAATCGTTTTTCAAAAAGAAAAATCGCACTCTCCTGGTATTCAATTTGAATCAATGGTAACCGAGATTCCAAGTACAGTTCCAAATACAATATTTTTCACTAAAACATGTCAAAATATGAAAACATAATCAAGAATATGAAAATATGAAAAAATAAAAACATCTCACTCTCCAAACTGGTAGATAAAGAAGCTAAAGCATCTAAATCTCCTCTCATATATCGAAAACAAATCCCATGTGAACACATAAAGAGCATTGAGAGTCATAGGAAGCTCATGACTTTAAAAGTTCATATACGCCCTATAAAACTAAGTAGAGAAATCGTTTAATAAAAAAGACATCTCTTAACGGCTACATAAAATAAGCCAACAAAACACTAATATTTAAAAGAATTTTACTACAAATCTATTATGATGTAGACCTATTTTTGGAGTAGACAATAAGATACACAAATATACATCCATTCCATTTGAAAGTGTTTGATAATAGAAAGATTCTCACAAACTTACTTAGATACTAACTATTTTGCAAAGGAAACAATTTTTGAAAGTGTTTGTAAATGAAGTGAACAATGTATATATATTCAGGATAGATATTCAGAATATCCATAGATTTCATGAGTCCTTTTCTCACTAAGTTAAGAAACGAGTCCTTTTCCCACTAATTAACACAAAAGTTATTAGGTCCAACTACAATAATTGCACTACTATTATATTCAATATTAAATTTAATAATATTAATAATTATTAAAATAAATGTTATTAAAATTAACTTTAAATAAGAAACCCAACCTTAAGACATGATGAAAAAGTATTATGATTAAAAATAATATAAATAATAATAATGTTAAAACCTTAACTATGACTAATATCAAATATTATTAAATTATAAACCTAATGATATAACTAATATCAACATTAATTTTAGTAAATTAACCCTAAAGGATTACAACTAATTTAGTTACTAATAATATTATTAATACTAACATTTTAAACAATAATAACACTTTAATATGATTAAAACATTAAATACAACTAGATATTAAACCTAAACCTTCCTAAATAATTAATACTACAAATCATGAATATATATATATATATATAACAAAAACTGAGAAATTTTGAATTGATTAAAAAAAGGTTGTAGCCCAGCCAAGCATACAAAGGGGGAGTTCAGAAAAAGAAGGTTGATGACCTCTAACAATGTTGTTAGCCTTCTTATGAATACCTTGAGAGGGGTGTCCCAATTGCTTCGAGGGTTTTTTTCGAGAAAACGATTGCTTGCATGAGTAAACTCTCACGAATTGTGAATAGAGAAGGATACAAAAACAAAACATTAATTAGACGGGGAGGTGAGATGCTCCTTAATGAAAGGGTCAATTCACTTATGAGAGCCCAAGCAAATATTTGAGGCTGCTTCCTTTTCTCTACATTCTTTGTTTGTCTTTCGCCCTCTAGTGAGGGGAGAAGGGGCCGAGAAGTCTTCAAAATCAGAGGTTCCCTCTGACCCAGAGGAAGGGACTAAGGATGTCAATCCTGCATGGGCTGAAGTCTCGTAATCCAAAGCTTTGGGGTGTTTCTTAGAACATGAAGAAGCAGGATTTGGAGAAGCTTGTTCAGAAATTGTCTCCAAGGGACCAGGGGGACGTGGGGCTCCACCCTGCACCAGAACATCCGCAGCTTCAGATTCTTGTGCTTCGACTTCTTGGAGAACTTCAAAGCTGTTTTTGTTTTCCAACGTTGGAGATTTTGCGGGAGGAGAAGCATCTTGAGGAGAGTTCTTATGCTGAGAAGCTTGAGGCTCCTTTCATCGGGGAAGACGATGTCGATTAGTGACCGTCTGGAACTCAGCTTCTTTTGGAGCAGAGGGATTTGCTGGTTTATGTGATTCTTCGAGCTTGGGGCAGCTCTTGGCGAAATGGCCGTATACATGACAAAAGTTGCATTTGAATGGAATTTGCTCATAGTCCAGTTCTTGGATGTGACTCCAGTCTCCTAAAGTGAGTTTTAGGCCTCCAGAAGCCCTTTTTCTAGATTTACCTCTACGTAGATGCGGGCACATCTGAACTGGCCCCCTTTTGGTTATGCACTACCAAGATAGCATTCTAGTTTTTTACCAATGTCCGCTAGAGTGCTTTTCCCCAAAAGATGAAGTGGGAGGTTAAGCAGCCTTACCCAGACTGGAGCGGTAGTAATATCTGCTTCTGGGTTAAACCCCAGGGTCCATGGGGCTAAGAACAACCCTCTCGAGCCCATGAAGAAGGGACCCGAACGAAAGACTAAATCTCTTTCTTCTTTACTCAGAAACAAGAAAATAAAAAACCCCCTTCCAGCATCGAAGATAGAGACCTGTCCTTGTAGAGCAGGGTTCCATTGTTCTGCGATCAAGAGCTCCACCGCTTTAGGGCAGGGCCATAATCCTGTAAAATTGCCTATGAGGGCTTTCTCTGAGAGGATGAGCACTTTATGGCATGGATCCGTAGGAGAGAGCTCTAGATAAGGGATATCATCCATCTTTTTCACAAACTTGGAGGGTGTATGAGAAGCTGCATGAGGAACGACAACTTGAACTAGGGCCTTGAAGGCCTTGAGCTGGTCAAGAGAGCCCATGGCCTGGGAACCTATGAGAGTGGCAGCGAAAAAAACGCCAATGCAAAAACCAGGAGCCGCAACCAAAAAACAATGATGCCGCAGAGGATTGCTTCAGCACTGAAGGTGCGCTGAGATCCAAACGCCTTCGACCAGAGGGATGCACAGCAAGGGAGGCAGCGGCTAGGGAAACCTTAGCCGCATTTCGAAGAGAGCCACTCCGTCATTTTTTTCTTATGAATTAATTTAACATTAAATTATTAAAATATAGCATTAACAAAGCATTAATGTAGCATTACATATAGCATTAAATCTATGCTATTAATTAAAAACAAATAAATAATTAACATTTTAAACACATTTGCCTTAACCATTTACTTTCTAAAAACCAAACAAATATTATTAGTACCATTAATTAGTTAATAAACAAGATTTTAATATTTTGATAATTATAAATATCCTTAACCTAAAAACTAAACCCTAGCCCACACTTAAAACCATTTGAATAATTCAAACACTACTCTTTGCACTTCAATATTAATGCTATAATTTGAGATCACCTACTCTTCTTTGACACACAGTCGTGATGATGAGTTCTGATGTGGAATCTAAACGTCACATGAAAATTATGAGATGTGTGGATATTCTGAACATTTGTTGTGAAGCCATTCACCACAGAAACCGAGCAACAATCTATATATATGTTGATTTTAATAGAAGAAGAAAGATATCGACGTTGTAAACATGAACTTTGATTTAAACCATAAACTTAGATACGACGTTGTAAACAAGAATTATTATAATTATTTTTTTTTTAGAAGAAAAAAGCCTGTCCTTGATATTCATATTGAATCAAAGGGCATCTGACGTGCCTTCCCAGTATATGGGTAACATACATGACATTGTAGCTGTGGATATATATTTCAGTAGCAAACTGAAAGAGTTACAACCCCTGAGAGCAGAAACTGCATACATTTCCCATCGGTAATAAAGATATTGTCCCTTATGACCATATCCACCGTGAACAAAAAAGTGAAGCTCAGCCATCTAAAAGAGTTCGCTCCATCACAATCACCAAGGTGCAATAAAAGAGGAGATCCGGCACCGGGCTCAAAAGAGCATAAAACTATCTTGTGAGGTCAAATGACCATCATAAAATTCAGAATAAAATCCCGATCCCGGAGCACAAGAAAGGGCTTTTTTAGATAGGCGGTCAGTAGTCTAATTGTGTTAAAGGTAGACACGACAAAATGACAGCTCAAGGAAGTATGTACAGATCTTCTTGATGTCCCTACACCAATGGATAAGCTCAGGTGGTGTGAGGGAAGCAGTACCCTTTGCCCAATTAATGATGATTGTAGAGTCACCAAATATCTAGAGCTTGGGTAACCCCATCATTTGGGATGTATGCAGTAGGGCCCAGATCCCAATTAATTCTGCCCTAGTGTTGGTGTTGAGTCCAGCCCCCAAAGCAAATTCGAAGGAGTGTGACTCATTCAGGTGCAAACAAAAGCCAACCCCACCAATATTATCGGCAGATGCTCCATAAAAAAACCACAGGGGTAAGCAAGAGTAGGTCCCAGTGCTTTAGCTCTAGGTTTTTTTGGCTCTAATGACAGTAAGACAATAAAGTTGCCATCTGATGGAGTAAACTGATAACAGATACAATTTTCTAATTTAAACCGTTGATGAAGTAAACTGATAACAGATACAATTTTTTATTTTAAACCGTTAGTTAGTAAACTGATAACAGATACAATTTTCTAATTTAAACCATAAACTAACTTAAGAACGGCACTACCAAAGATAGCAAAGCTCCTTTTTTCCCCTAATTGTATGTCCCAAACATAGCTCTCGCTCCTCCTTCCCTTACTTATATGTTCCATTCTTCGTGAATTCGAGATTCTCATTTTTCACTAAGGCACGGTAGTGTGTATTTGCAATATAAGTTAGAGGGAGAGTCTCCCTTGAATGTTGGTCGGGGTCGGTAGAGGGCACAGGGTTTTCAACCTGGTATAAAAGAAGCGAAACCAGACCGGTTATTTCAATCTACCGCCGTTACGAATTGCTTCGCAAACACATACAAGGGCTTCGATTACAGTTTCCGGCCATTAAAATCCCGTGAAACGCTTATTTGAAATCTAAAATACAAATATTCCCAAGGGGTTTTCTCCGCGTAGTCATTCTCCGTCGGTAGATTTTGGAGTGGTTACAACATTTTGGCCGACGAACATGTCGAAATGGGGGAAGCGAAAAGACGATTTTGTCAGGGCTGATGATTCCGACAGCGATGGCGAGTCTCCTGCGAAGAAGAAAACTAAGAAGAAATTTGTCTCAGATGACACCGGTACAATCGAGGTTTGCGAGGTTTGCTCTTCTTCAATCTCTTACCATTTATGCTATTGTTTTCCTTCCAAAGCTGCCTGCCGTTTCCTCTTTCATTTGCCTTGCCTTTTGGCTTATTCAAGCTTTAGACGAAATGAGGTGAATCACAGGGTCTCGTTTCGTCAAGAGGATTAATAAAAAGTTATTGAGTGCAGTTATCGAGGAGTCGCAAAATTTCCGTGAGAATGTGGCAAGGAAAGGTTTTTGTGGATATTCGCGAGTTTTACATCAAGGACGGGAAACAGATGCCTGGCAAAAAAGGTTCGTCTCTTTACAGTACTACATTTACATTCAATTTTCCATTATTTTTCAATTTATGCGTTTTAACTCAGTCAGGGTTTGGATTTCAAGTTTGGTAACGACAAGTTTGTGGCCTTTGAATGAACAATTTAGCGAAATTACACTATGAAAGTTATTTTGAATGGATAATGACATTCTATTATCATAGTATTCTTGGCAGATAAGTAGAGAAGATACATAGTGTTCTAATGACATTCTAATATCATAGTATTCTAATGCGTGTGAACGTTGCTAGAGATAACATGCCTACATGGACTGGACTAGACTTTGGGACGATTTCATACAGGAGGAGCTGAGAGTGAGCTCTGGCCACACAGGCCAACAGCATGGAGATGATGAGGAGAATGCTGTTTTTACATGAAAGAGGAAGGAGAGGCCCAAGAAAGGCCAGGCCATGGTGGTGGGTCTAGCTTGAAAGGTGAACAAAAGGACATGAGCAAAGTGAAATTTTTGTTTGTCGCAAGGTTAGCCACTATGCGAGTCTATGTCCAAACAAAAAGAAGAAAGGTAGGAATGAGACCTAGACAGCAGCATCAGTTGAGATTGAGGACTTTGCGAAGAAGTTTGAGAAGGAATTTACTCTGGTTTTTTGTCTTTCAGGTAGTGGTAGTGTAGGTTTTGAGGACATTAGAGCATGGGTTGTGGGTAGTGGTTCATCTTGCCATATGACAAGAATGAGGTTAGTGATCCTTAGTGTTTTAGAGACAGATTCAAACTGCTATTTTGATAGTGGAGTCGACACCATGCATGTAGTGAAGAGGATTGGATTTGTGAGATTCTAGCTAGAGTCAAGAGGATCTTTGAAGGTGACTGAGGTGTTGTTTGTACCAGAGCTAAAGGTTAGCTCGCTCTCAATATCAACTTTGGAGGATGAGGGATATAGAGTGGTGTTTTAGAGGGGATAGGTACTTATATATCTAGAGGGAGCTACCTTAGACACAACATGAGTGCTTGGTGTCAGACAGGGGAGATCATATAGGTTGTTGGGACAACCTATGTTTGGATCCAAGGGGATCTTGGATTCAGGGTCCGTCCCAGTATGAAGGACAGTTGGTTGTGTGGGTTACTGCAATACTGTTAGGAGAGTTAGCTGGTAGGAGATGACTCAGTTGGATGCTTAGGAGGTGGAGGAGAGTCCTCAGAGCATGTTTTGTAGGAACCGATATTTAGCATAGGATTCAATGCAGGTGGTAAAGAAGCCTTCTAGTTCAGTGGGAGCAACTACAACATCGGATGGAGTGATGGGGTTGGAGACAGATCCAGGTGGAGGTTCCAGAAGTACCTTCCTTGCTAAGTGGGAGTGTTAGTTTTTGTACCTGGACATGTACTTCTACATAGCCTATGTATCTAACATGTAGAAGTGGTCTGTAAAGTGACTCTCCAGGTGAACACTTTATAAAGTGACTTTTATTATTTTAATAACTAAAGTGACTTCATTATAAAATTTGAGTAACTTAAGTAACTTAAGTCATCCCAATGAGGGATTAAGTCACAACTGTAGATTTAGTGAGGCCAAGATCTAATCTTGATTGTTGAGATCTGGAGGTACTTAAATAGTCATTAGAGAAATTATAAAAGGGGCCTAGGGAGAGTGGAGAGGCACACTTTTGAAGAGAGACTTTTGGGGACTTGAAGAGACAAAGAGGGAGAGAGCTTGCAAGAAGCAGGAAGGGCGCAAATTTCAAGGAGAGGGGAGAGGGCACACTTCCCAGATCGTATTGACTATTCACATTATGGAAAAGTTTATGCATAGATTTTGAGGTAGCAGATCGTATTGACTATTCACATTTTGAATTTCGAGGCAACCTGTACAACAAGAAATTGAGGGATGAGCCGTATAGATGGCATTGAAATTGAACCATACTGACGTTTGTATAGTTCATACAATTTTGTTGAACATGAATTTCAAGGTGGCCGTACAAGCCATTATTGTTGTTTAGAACATCTTTATGAGTTTGGCACGTTTTTCAAGATGCATTTAATGTTGTGATTTATTGCTGTAAGATTCCATAATTTCTATGTAGGCTGCATAATAAAAATTCTCTCTTTGACTGGTTTTCCCTTCGGGGTTTTTCCAGGGGCATTGCCCAGAAAATCAATGTGCCAAATGTGTGGTTGAATAGTTATTCACTGTTTATTTTTTGTTGCTAATTTTGAGTTCATAGCTCAATTTATTTCTGCTCATAAATTTCAGATTTGAATGCTTTCAAATTAATGTGCATTAACCTGTGGTAAACAATTTATTGGAGATAGAAATACGTCTTGGGTTATTATGATATCTCAACATAGAAGTTTCCTCTTGAACCATTTGAGGATCTTTGGGTTAAAATTTTTAAATAGAAATGCCAATCAGAATATTCTCATTAAGAATAATTTGTTGATCTACAGGGTGTGGTACAAAGGAAAGGTCTTAATACCTGTTGCAAGTTCATGGGAGTGTTTGGAGGGTTGGGGTTTTGGTTTGCAAAGGGTGGTCAATTTGGTGGGCCTCCTCCCCCTCTTACAAAGAAATTTGGTAGGAATCATTTCAAATGGTCTAGAGTAGGTAAAGGAGAAACAAGATCAAGGAGAAAAGAGAAATGAACATCATGATCGGGTAGAAAGGTCATTTTAAAGGATATGTAATACATGTGAGAGCATGCTTTGGTTTGCACATTTTTTAGGTTAGTGGCCCTCATAATAAATACTTTGGTACTGGATAGCTACAAAATGATTAGTGAAGGGTTCCAAATCCTTGTCTATTGTTAAATCCAATTTAGATATAGGAGCTATAATGAACATGGGTGCCATCAAGAGATTTTCCTCTTAATGAGTCAACTACCCAAGATAAGAAAATGGACGAAGGTTTTCGATAGCGGAAATCCAAAGAGAGTTAAGTGAAGAAAAAATGGGAGAAGATAAATTATGCATGGCTTGAATGAAAAAATGGACAAAGCAAAATAGCCAAAATTGGAGGAGGAAAGTAATAGAAAATTAAGGGAAGATTAGCATAAGCAAAAAATCCAAGGAAGTTGAAGAAAACTAAAAAGAAGAGAAGGTTAGAGGTAATCCATGGATTATAAATCAAACTTTTTATCCAAAAACTTGGTAAATAATAAATCCAAACCTTTAAAGAGGGATTAGTTTCATCAAAATCTATGGGGACCCTTAGACTCTCCTCCCACCTTAGAGGAAGAAGAGCATCAAGCTCAGCCAAAAGAAGAAGAGGTTTCATTAGATTCATGGAGAAGTAAGTTCCAAAATTTTCTTTTCTTCTTTTAAATGCATTTTGTAAACCCTAAACAAGAAAAGTTTAAAATTTCCAAAGCAAAGCTATTACCAATAAAGGTGATCAATGATGCAAAACAACATGTGAATAACACATAAAAAATCTAGAGGCTAGAATCTCTACCAATTAAGATAGCCATATAATCAACATATGATAAAATAGTTAAAGATGGACAATTTTTGTTAGGATCCACAAAATCTTAGTCATTGATGGATGCCTATTTCTAACCCCTTTTCCCTAAAAAACTCAAGCTACATAGTGGTGAGTATCCTATCATGGAATATGATAGTGCATAATGCCCCATCCAAATAATGATTGATTAGAATAGTGCATAGTGCATTCTTCAAATTCATATTAGGATGGGGCATTATGCACTATTATTGTTGCACATTTTATATGCACCTCAAATGATAGATGGATAGTGTGGCATACCCCAATACTTAGATATGTTGAGCATCTTTACTGTAGAAAAGGTGTTTTGCTCAGACAATGTGTCCCTTTTGGGCTTTCTGAGGTCTCTCTTGTTACTCTTACAAAAGTTGGAATAATAATACCATAACTTGTAGGAATCCATCTAGTTAAAGGGTCATATAATCTTAGCCTAGTTTATAGTATTTTAGGCTTCCAACTGGAAGGATGTCTTTCTTGTCTTCTTAGGTGTCAACGGGAGTTCATCCACCATCCATCTCTACAAAAGCGAGCCCTTTTTTCAATATTAATGGTTGCATATATATTTTCTAGCCCAACATGTTGCCATTTCAGATTCAACATGATACAAACTAGCCTTTATGTGTTGTTAGTTCCCCAATCCACAACAACAACTAGATAAGGTGATATAAGGTTCACTACTTCTCGTTGACCTTCATAGGTATAGGTGAAGATGGTTGTGTTTTGTTAAATTTAGTTCAAGGAATTCTTCAATAGAAAGCCTAATGACCTTCATTTCTTGTAATAAAAATCATTAAGATTTTGAAACATATTCCTAATAATAAGGTGCATAATGTTTCTTAGGGGTTAGTTTGCCATCTTGACATTCCACAATGTTACCTTCATTGAGTGAGAGTAGTGATGGAATCCATATTATATAAGACAACACTATCATTCAACACGACTAGAATATCGAAAAACTTCAAGGTTGATGTCCCCTAATGAACATGTGCAAATTAATTGTGCATGGTCTAGAGCTTCTTTGGTGTTTAGAGACACCTATGGGCCTATTCAAAGCCAACTTAATAAAAGATGACGATTTGTTGGCTTGAACCTTTTGGGTTGTTGTAGACTTGTAGTGTTATTGGTGTGAGACTTCTTATGAATCACTTGAATCCATCCTCTTCAATGTGATTGTTTCCTTGGCCAATTGATCGAGGTTGAGGTGCTTAGTTCACTGGAAATTGGGTTAGGTCAGACTTGGCCATTAATGGATAATCATGAATCTTATGGTTTATGCTTTGGGTCTTGAAGCAAGTATTAGGTAGTTTGATGTCCTCAATTGGTTATTTGAACATTTTATCCCCAACTCATATAGGGACAAATTCCTTAGGATCCTTTGACAAATCAACTTTGAGGCAAACCTTGTTTTGAAGGCAGGGGGCAAAAAACCTTTGGAGTTCATGGTAGATAAAACTGCTCAATGCCTTGGAATTGCGTTCGAGTGATGGCCAAAATTGCTTAGGTAGGCCATGGAGGTCTACCCACACAAGGCAACAAAGTTGTGTGCTTTGTTCAATTTAGAAATCCTTGAATCAACAAGAGAATGCAAAACAGGTGCTTCAACAAGCCAAAGGGTTGTGACTCGTGAGAGACAATGGATTCATATAGAGATTCTTCAAGGAAGGAAAACCAAAAAGGCTCTTGGTTGAGCTTCTGGTACTTTAGCAATGCTAGCCATGCAACTCTTTGTCCTTCTTCACTAGGCCTAAATCATGGCTTTTAGAGGAACACTGGAAAAGTACATGATTAGCTTGTGTTGTTATACTTGTGACAAATAACTTCATAACTTGAAATATAAATGTTAATGTGGGTTTCCTTGGGGATACGTTCATTACTTTGTGGTATATCTCAAGATAAATTGTTCTTCATGATTACTATTATTTGTTGGTTGGTTGTATCAAAATGAATATGGATGATTAATGCAAAAATTGGATTGAATGATATGCTCTGATGTCTTGTTTGGGCCGCTAAGAACTCTTGGAGGCCTTTTGGCAACAAGTGTGGCAAAAAATGGTCGACATGGGCCATGTGATTAGAGGTAATTGCCGTAAACTGGTAAGGATGGTAGCAGTCAAATAACATTGCAGCTCAATTTTAAGCATTCCACAATATCCAAATTTATGGCATAATTTATGTAGAGACAGTTTCATCTCTCTATGCTTGCATTGCTCTGCCGTGTTTAGTGTGAGATTCTGTAGACTACCTAGCTTGCAGATGTTTCTTATGGTGTAGTTGTGATTCATAGTAGTTATGCTTGAGGTCAGAAAATTGTTAATCTTCATTTTAATTTGGCTAGTTTAATTTTGTAACGTAAATGTGTAACTCGAGATTGATGGGCCTAGGGAAGCATGCTTGATTTGTGATACTAATGGAAGTTATTATAGCAGTGTGATTCAATCCTTCAATCTCTATTCAATCCATTTTTGGTGGAGGCATTTCATGTTTGGCATGTATTTGAAAACATGTTATATCCACATGGGTTGAGCACCTGAAGACAAACACTCACACATAGATCAAGGATTGGTACACTAGTTTTTTACGTGGTTAAAACCATCAAATAAGGAAACAATGGGCAAACCTAGTCAATATGACCACTTGAGGCAATCTATGAATGCAAAAAGAAATAGATTACATGAACATATCTCACATGGAACTACATGGATATCTACCTAGGTGGAGGCTATCTTCAATGTATGATACTTAGGGGTGATGACAACTTGATGTTTGATCTAGTTGTTAGATAAATGAAGGATCCTTGAGAGAGTGTGTTAGTTAAAGGGTTTTCCTGTCTTTGAGTTAGAGATTGGATGAGAGGAGTTGTTTGGAGATCCATAATAGGAGTTTAGTTTTGGCTATATCCTGCAACATTGTGATAGTTACTTGTGTGATTTTGTACATTGTATCATTGAATGAATACATTATAGCATTGGAAGTGGGTTTTTCTTGATGAAGGTTACCACTTTAAATCATGGTCTTTATCCTTATTACGGTGATGATTTCTTGCAATGTGTAGATAAGTATTATGTTTATTTGCTTAGGGGTTTGTGTTATAATGCATTATGCTAAATCTTGCTTTTGACCATTTTTTGTGTTAAACGTTTTTAGTTGTTTTTGTTGATTGTTTTTATGGTTATTTGGATGTCCCAGTCCTCAAGGTAGAAGGGTTAGGCTACATTACACTTTCCACTTAGCTTCCTTCAAAGTGCAAGAACAGGTGGATCACTAGATTATGGTCCCCTAGCTAATCACAACTAGATTGAAAGAACAACTATCAAGGCAGAGCAAGCCACTACCATATCAAGGGTAGACAATGAATGAACAAAAGCCATCAAGCATGCATAATAAGAAGGCTCTCACAACATGCATTCTTGAAAAACTTTCAGGAGTTGGTGGTGGAGGATAACAACTTAAAGAAGTTCTTCATTCAAAAGATATCACTTGAACGTGTTATGAGCTAGTGCAATCTTAATTTAGTTTTGGGCTCTTTGCCATTTTGGCTTAAGCTTTCTTGTTTGTTGGATGTTGGCCCTAGGAAAGTGCATACTAGTTTTGATTGCAAGGTGAGCAATGCCGCGACGGAAAAAGGAGAAGAGTAAGTCGAATCCGAGAATTCGACATGTTTTGAGGAAACCATAAATGTAATGGTGAGTTAAGTTAGACTAAATAGTCTATTTTGTGAAGGGGCATGATTATAACCTGGGCCGTTAGTGCATTTATTAATGTAACGATATTTATTGGGTTAGTTAGAACAACTAGTCGACGGTTGGAACAAGAATTGTAAGAAGTACATGAGGTCGACCCAAGTTTTGTGTGGGTCAGTCAGAGTAAGAGAGATAGATGTGATAGTCAGGTCATACAGATTTTCATTCATTGATTAGAAAAGAGAGAAAGTGGTCAGGTCGATCCATGAGCTGTTTGCAGACGACCTTCATGACTTGCGATCTCAACAGAAAGAAGAAAGAAGACATGAGAGCATGTGAAAGACAGGGTAAACTCATTCATTGTAAAGAAGATTCGGAGAGAAGACTGCAAGCTAAGTGCGTAGACCAAAAGCGTTCCAAATATTTACTTATGCCAGATGAAGAGCGCTTTTGTGGTTTTTTCCGTGTGGGTAAATATGTGTTTATGATGCCTATGTATTTTGTGTGTAATCTTTATGAGTTTGTTGCAATTATATTGATAGAATATTGTGGAATGTCGTTGACAATTATGTAGACATGCTTTAATTCTATATATGTTACATACTGTGAATGTGTTGACTGATCAACCTGCTCTCTTGTTGTGTATGGGTCGATGGTAATTCATCCCTATGTTTTGGTCGAGTGGCTTGTTAATGTCGAGAGGAAGAAATCCTCTTCCATAATTGCAGTAACCTAGTTCTGGCAGTCCCCATAGATATCTCAGGTGAGACCTCACTTGCGTCGTAGGTGTTATTGATGGAATTGCACTCTGTCAGGTTGATATCTTGGGCTTTGTTGTACGAACAGGGAATTTGAACCTGGGTTATCGGAATTGATGCCAACAAATGGTTTTGTTGCCAGGACTCAGATCATTGTGAAGGGGACATGTTTTGGCACCCGACGAAACTAAAGATTCAAGATTGGGTGGATTACAAAGCGAGAGAGTTTGCATAGGAAGAAAGTAGAGGATCACAACTTAGTTCGACTGAATGGTTAGAAAGATATATTTACTCAAATATTCGCGAAATTTTGTTTAGTGAATTTCCCATTCTGTTGCATGAATGGTTGTCGAAGCTAGCGACATAGAGGAAATTTTTTAAAGGCGGAGAACCCACTAAGTGGACTCTGCAGCTGATCCAACGGTTGGAAAGATTCAGTAATCCTATTTCTAGGGATGTCGACTTTTGGGTTGATAGTATTTTGGAGGGATATCTTACTGAGATTGCAATCGACGCGATAAGATCATATAGTGAGACGGAAAGAGAGTTCTTTCAAAAACCTTGAGGACATTACTTGAAATCTTTAACTCTGTGGATAAAGATGTTGGTTTGTGAAAAAGGGATCCTGAGGATGGAATCCGACGAGTAAATTATTGTGCGCTGAGGACCTGGGTGATGTCACAAGAAAGGCTTGAACAATATGGACAAGAGTGAGCTGAGACGTTCTCTGTCGATAGTGAGAATGAGCAAGAGGGTGGCTGCCTAAGGAGTGGAAGAAGATTTATGTTGGGTAAGAGAAGAAGGATTGCGATAAGAATAGGAAGTTGCACCGCGACTGAAGGAAGTGACTATGAGTTGGCACCACCCCTCGACGAAGAATCTTGTGACGAAGAGGAAGAATATTAGCTTATTTTTGAAGACGAAGGGCAAGCACCAGATCCAGACCAGGACTAGACATACACATGACCTTGCGTACATCTCCAACAACTGAGGTAAGACCTGAAAGTGCATTGAAGTGTGGTTTTGTAAATCATAGTAACAGTAATAGTTAAGGAATTCCTATTGGTGGAACGTTTAATTCAAATTAAACAATAGCTCAAGTAAGTATAATGTCTGAGAGTGACATAAAGTTACCTATATTCAACGAGAATGGGTTGGAAGACCCTGAGCAACATTGGTTCCTGTGTGAAGTTGTCTGGACAATGCGACAGGTCGAGGATGAGGATATAAAAAGAGCCTAGATGATCACAACCTTTAGAGGTCGTGCTCATGATTGGTACATGAAATTTTCTGTGGTTCCCGCAAGGGTTCCTCATAAGTTCTTGGATTAGATCCGAATGGGACTTATTGAAGAACTCAAGAAACCTAAGGCTGAGTCGCAATGTATCACAGAATTAAAAGAAATCAAGCAGTTGTCGACTGAGTTTGTTTGGGACTTCGACCAAAGATTCAAGACTCTGATGGCTAAGGTGAGTTTCTAGATGTTGGATGTTCAACATAAAGAATGGTTTATTGTCGTAATGCTGCCGCATATCTGTGTTCCATTGATGCAGCAGAATATTGTATCTCAGAGCGAAGCTCTTGAGCTTGCTATGGAATTGGAAGCTTCGTCGGTTGGAGAAATTGGTGTAGGAATGATGCAAATACAGTCGCATCTTGCCAATCTAACGTTGCAAATATAAGATATCAAGAAAGGAAGATAAATTCAAGAAGAGGTTTGGTGTACGATATGCAGAACTCAAGGCAATCATATAGATTCATGTCCAACTTTCTTGAATTATCTTGCATTAGGAGCGTCGAATCCAATAAATTCACAAGGAATGCCTTGATGTAGAATATGCCAGACAAGAGGTCATCGATCAGAGGAATGCTTATATATACAGAAGATAGTAAGTGCACCTGCTAGCTTGTATTGTAAATTCTATCGATATGTGGGTCACGATGAGAAAGACTGCAGAGCATACTAGTTGTTGCAAGAAAATATGGTTGACACATATCTGATGAAAAATGATGAAAAAATGCAAGTCGAGCAAGCTAAGGAACAATACCCTCAAGTAAGGGGGGGTGGGCCTTTTAGAGGCCAAGAATGAGGAGGGGGATTTGGTTGTGGAATGGGCCAAATTATTTGTTACAATTGTGGACAACCGAGACATTTTGCCAGAGACTATACTAATCCTACATTGACGTGTTCATATTGTAAAGCATTGGACCACATTGTCGAGGAGGGCCTGCAACTGATTGCTAAATGGTTGGCCAAAAACCCGGGAAACCAAAAGCAACCTCATAATGCAAATCAAAATATTCAGAAGATTTTCGTCGAACCTCGAGAACCCAATATTGCTGTCGTAACAAGAGGAGGTGCTGGGACTGGAGGAGATCAAGGAGCACAATGGGTTCGATCGATGACACAAAAGAAAGTGTCGTTTGATGTCCAGAAATAAAAGGGAGTTTTCTTTGATGTAGGTGATGAGTTCGTCGAAAGAAATCAGGCATTGACATTTGTTATTGTTCTTGTATTGGAGGATGGACCAATCCTGGAAATGCCTTAAAGATTTGAACAGTTATTCCAAAGAAAGCTGACAGAGAAGGTAAGCAAGTTGAAGAACGTCTTTAAAAGTTGTCTAGCACTTATAGAAGATAAGGATGCTTTGGCAGAACTATCAGCTTTAGTCGAAGAACCTCAACGAAGTGTGCAACCATAGAAAAAAGTTATAACCACATTGGTAAAAGATTGAAAACTGGTCGCGAGTTAAGAATGAATGCTCAGATAGGTGATTATGATATGGATTTTATCATATTGGATTTGGGGTCAGATGTTAATATTCTGGCAAGACAAAAGTGAGAAAGGATGGGAAAGCCGAGACTAGTATGGTCTCTTGTTTAGCTACGTTTAGCTAATCAGCCGAAGGTCTTGCCCATTGGTTGATTGACATAGGTTCTTGTCGAAGTGGAAGGACTCTGAACCTACGCACATTTTGAAGTCATAGACATTGCCGATGATACGAATCCGTATCCCGCACATCTGGGCGACCATCCGTAGTTCCTTATCTTCAAATGACGATAGTAAACAACGAAGGACAAGAAGGATATTTGGATAATATTTACAATATTTCCTCTGCAATATACGACTAATGTCAACCCAACAATTGATTGTAATCTGAGTTGGCGAAGTATTAGCTCCCGTTCACCAGACTCAGGAGAAGCTCTGGAAAACTGGCAGAATCGACTACATGAAGTATCGATGCTGAAGTGTGCAAGAATCACAAAATATGTGCGACAGGTAGTTACTTAGGTATGTGATCTATCTACATATGAAGGATTACCTAACTTAGGCAATTTTCTTACAGAGTTTGAAGAAAAAGTATTGGAACCTCATTGCTTGTTAGCATTGGATGTTGCATTGAAGGCTACACCCACCAGGTGGTGGGTTGCTCATAAGCAATCTATTTCAAAATGACCTCAATGTCAACGATCGCTAGAATTCAGATTTGGCGAAAATATGTCTTATTCTAGACTGAAATACACGGGATTGACAAATTTTGTCGAGCACATTGAAAATTGTCGTGCGACATGGAAGACATTGCCGTGAAAAGAATGGGTTCAGCAATTTATACATACTTTGGATATGATACCGAGAAACTGGTATACGTCGGTTGAGCTGCGATGAGACACTGTAGAATGGGAAGAACTAGCTACTAGTTTCACACATACTTGTGCTGACGATTGTTCGACGATTGAAGCTGCTCTGCAAGTTATAAGAACCAAGATTTTTGTAGACATCCATGTTTCGATGTCAAGTTTCTCTTAGAGTAGTGTGATAGTTCAGAATTGGATGGAATGCTATAATGTAACAGGAAAACCTGATGATGGTGATCCACGTGGCATACATATTCTTGAGTCTGAGGGTAGTCGAGCAACAAAGGGATCAGGCTTATCAAATGATAAATTTATGAAGCCCCTCAGAACAAAGAAGGTGAATATTGGCCCTCCAAAAAATCTGAAATTTGCCAATATCAGGGACTATTGGGATGATGAGACAGTAGGGAAAATTATAGACTTATTACATGAATTCCAAGATCTATTCCCTAGTAAGGTTTCAGAAATCAAGGGGATTATTGGTGACCTAGGATAAATGAAGATTCCCTTGAAGCCTGAAGCAAAACCTATTAAACAACGACCGTATAGATTCCATTCGAGATATAAAGAGAAGGTCAAGATAGAGCTAGACATAATGCTAGATGCAGGCATTATAAAACCTGTCGAGGAATTTGAATGGATTATCCTTATGGTGGTTCAGGACAATAAAACAGGTGAAGTCCGCATATGTGTCGACCTGTGGAAATTAAATGAAGCCTGCCTACACGATCATCTCGACCCCATTCACAGATGAAGTATTAGAGAGCGTTGGAGGACAAGAAGTGTACTTGTTTATTGATGGATTCTCTAGCTACTATCAGATAAGGATTGCAAAGGAAGATCGGTACAAGACGACCTTTGCGACAGAATGGGGATGCTACCAATACATAGTAATGCCTTGTGGATTTAAGAATGCCCTTGCTATTTTTTCTAAAACATAGTAATTTCTTTTAGAGATTTCATCCATACATTTCTTGAAATATACTTTGATGATTTGACAGTCTATGGGCTAGTTAAAAATCATATTGAGAATCTTAGAATGATGCTGGACCGGTGTAGACACTTCTAGATTTCTCTTAACTTGAAGAAGTGTATTTTTTGTGCTCCTTTTGGTATCTTACTCGGTCACGTGGTCTCTCGAGATGGAATATTGATGGACCTTGCCAGGATTGCGATTATTATTGAGCTACCCCAACCCATGACAGTTAAACAGTTGAGAACTACCTTGGGGCATATAGGATATTACATAAAATTTATTTGGGGGTATGTCGAGGTTACAGCTCCAATGGAAAAATTGTTGAAGAAAGATGTTAAATTTCAATGGAATGAGCAATGTCAAGAGCGTTTGGATGTTTTCAAAGACAAGATGGTCTCAGCTCCTATATTGTTTTTTTTAGACTGGAAAAAGAATTTCATGTACATGTCGACGCGTCGTCTGTCGTACTTGCACAACCAGGTGAGGGTGCTCTTGATCACCCCATTGCATTTGCTAGTAGAAATTTGTCGACGACGGAAAGGAATTATACCACCACTAAGAGGGACTTGCTATGGTATATGCTCTCCAAAAGTTTCGACATTATTTGCTGGGAGGTCATTTTAAGATTTATATAGACCATTCTGCATTGAAATATTTGCTCAATAAGCTAGTGTCGGGGGGAATATTTGTCGATGGATTCTCCTATTCCAAGAGTTTGATTTTGAGATTATTGTGAAGCCAAGTCGACTGAATTCAAGACCTGACATTTGTCGAGGTTAGAAAGTGGAGAAGAGCTTGTTAGTCTTGATGATAGTCTTCTCGATGCATAGTTGTTTGCGGTCAAGATGATTGATGATCACTACAAAGATATTGTACATATCTTGACTACAGGATATGCACTAGAAGGATTCAGTACAACGCAGAAGAAGCAATTATTTGCAAAAGTTGTAGATTTCCAGCTGATCCCTGGGCAATTGTATAAGATGGGACCAAATGAAATACTCCGTCGCTGTGTTTTGGATTATGAGCGACCGATGGTGTTGAATGAAGCACATGTTGTTGTCGTAGGAGGCCAATATGCAAGAAAAGCAACAATGTACAAGATTTTATAGGCAGGATTATGGTGGCCTACTCTGCATGCAGATGCTAGAGACTATTGTCGCAGATGTGATATTTGTCAAAGAACTGGAAAGTCGTCGCGATGAGATGAAATGCCACTCATACCACAAGTAACTTTGCAGGTGTTTGATAAATGGGATGTTGATTTTGTGGGTCCCATTAACCCATCAGGCAAACACACAGGTGGACGCTATATAATCACTACGACAGACTATTTAATTAGATGGGCCGAAGCAGTGCCAGTAAGAGATTGTATTGCTGCAAGATTTTTATTCGACCATGTCGTGACTTGATTTGGATGCCCAAATATTTTGATGAGTGATCAAGGTACACATTTTGTGAATCAACTAATTGAAAAATTAACTGAGGAATTTCAGATTCAACTTCGAAAGACAACTTCATATCTCCCACAAGCAAAAGACATTGTCGAAGTGTTTAATAAGGTCTTAGAGAATGCATTGACGAAGATCTGCAATGTTCAGAGGGATGTTTGGGATCATAAGATACCTATGGTGCTATGGGCTTATTGCACAACCTGCAAAAAGTTGACAGGACAAACTCCATTAAGATTGGTTTATGGACAAGAGGCTGGCCGTTGTCATGCCATTAGAATTTATTGTACCTAGCCTTAGAATTACTTTGATCAATGAGATGACAGATATTGGCGCAATAGAAGAAAGATTGTTACAACTCGTACAGTTGGAAGATCGTTTCATTGTCGGTTATCATCAATTTGCCGAGGAGCGACATAATGCTTGGCACGACTGCCATATTATGTTCAAGCAATTCCAGGTTGGTGATTTTGTCCTTCTATTTGACGGTAAATTTTCGAAGCATCCTGGCAAGCTTCGAACGCACTGGTTGGGACCATATGTTGTCATTCGCATCACCGATGGAGGTGCGGTCGAGTTAAAAAAGCTAGATGGTACACCCTTTAACGTGTTGGTAAATGGAAGTTGGCTAAAACCTTATCAGGATAGCCACAATTCGCTTGACTATAAAGATAGTGATAAAAAAAAATTCGAAGTCTAGTTTATAATTTTGTCGCATGTTTCAAGATGTGTTACAAGTGTAAAATTTTGTCGCAGACTATACGTCTGTCGAAAGAGAAAAGCTATGCAAGATGAACTTCTGTACCAAGTGACAGTTGGAGAGTAGTTAATTTGAGGTAACGAGAGATTTTGGCGGCATGCTTTTTGGTCACATCTGCCATTAATGCATAATAACTACTTGCTGTCATGATTAGTGAAGTGATGGTTTCATTGGAGGTTTATTGGAATGATGGGATAGCCACCACTTTTTCCCTTTATTGCAGATCCACGTGGGGGAACGACTTCCTGCATGCGGAAACCTATTTCACCTTCGCGCGGAAGTCTGTTCATTCATTTGTATCCAACTGAGAAATTTCTTGAGCCGAGTTATCTGACTGCAACCCCTTTGAAGCTGACGCTGTCTATGTAATGGAAATCCCTATGTTGAGCACCTACACTGTTCAAGGATCCAACATGGAGGTTCCCCGTGCCATGCCCATTGTCGAAGAAGTTCCAGAAGTTGTGTTATGACCAGTGCCAGTCGTTCCCCCAAGGAAGAAGCGAATTGGTCGAGGAAATGTTCATGAACAAAGAGTTAGAGCTATCCACGATGCCGAAGCATCAAGATCTGGGTCAATGACCTTGTTGTCTGGATACATTTCCTCGAGGACAGATGATGCTCCTCGTGTAATTATTAGCAAGAATGCCAAGTATTCGTTGGTTAAGCCAGCCATCCCGAAATGCGTCTATGTGACGACAGACATTTTACCAAATCTGAAGATGGGATTCTCAGACCACTATCTGCAGAAGTTTCCTGAACTGGCCTTGTCGCGGTACATGACCTCTGTGAGAGAGTCTGAAGGAGGACCTATTCACCTCGTCTTCGTTGAATTTTCAGCATTAGCATAAACTTTAAAAATTTGCAAATAAACATAAATAGATCAGCAGTGCAGTAAAAACACATTCATCACATAAGCACACATGGACACAATATTTTTCACTGGGGAAACCTTCAAAGGACAAAAACTCCAAAAAGCATTAATAGCTCATCTCGTAAATGAGATGGCTTAAGAAATTCTTCAAAAAGTTCCTCAAATCCAGATCTGGATTTTGACCACAGTAACTGTAAAATTCATCAATAAAAAGTAGACTGATAATTTTACCCACAATTTCCAGAATTACAGAAAATTACCAATTTAGGGCTTTCTCAGAAAAACTGAGATTTTCTCTCTCCTGCCCGAAAATATCAGACTGCTGAAAACTGCCTGAAAATGTCAAACTGCTGAAAACTGCTTGAAAATATCAGATTGTCTGAAAATTGCCCAAAAATATCAGCCTGTTGAAAACTGCTCGAAAATATCAAACTGTCTGAAAACTGCCCAAAAATATCAGACTTTTGAAAATTGCCTGAAAATATCAGACTGCTGAAAACTGCCTAAAAATATCAGACTGTCTGAAAACTGCCCAAAAATATCAGCCTGCTGAAAACTGCCCGAAAATATCAGACTGTCTGAAAACTGCCCAAAAATATCAGACTGCTGAAAATTGCCCAAAAATATCGGATTGCTGAAATATGCCCAAGAAATGGAATGTTGAAGATAGCTGTGCAATAATGCTGAAGATGGACTTTGCTGATAAAACCTTAGCTGAGGGTTTGAACATAAGATAGTCTTCTTCTCCTGTGAGAGCAAAAGTGTGTGTAACAAATGAGAAGGGTTTGTTCACCTCTAAGTGGACAAGATTAGGAAAAATAAAAATAATAATATTATTATTCTTTCTCTAATTTCACTTTCACTTTTACCAAAAAGGTACTTTTATTTTTTCCTTTGACTTTTATAAGAAGTCCTTTAATTAAGAATTTTTATTCTTTTCCTAATTTCACTTTCACTTTTACCAAAAAGGTACTTTTATTTTTTTTCTTTTTACTTTTATAAGGAGTCCTTTAATTTTGTTTTCCACATGTGGTCCTTTTAGGTGGACAAGATTAGGAAAGATAAAAATAATAATATTTTTATTCTTTTCCTAATTTCACTTTCACTATTACCAAAAAGGTACTTTTTTTTTTCTTTGACTTTTGACTTTGGCCTTTTACCAAGTGTCCCTGTGGTCATTACCTGTGGTACTTTTTTATTTTAAAAGTACATCATCATAAACCAAGAGAGTTATTAATGCTTTTATCTCACACACTGTGTGACACCTAGATTTGGTACTAGGGTAACTTAACCAAGGGTAGTAGCTAATCCTTGGAGAAGCACACCAAGCCCATAGATCAAGGGTCAAAGTGCCACACACATGCCCGGACCCAGTCTAGGGTTTACAGTGTCTTCATTCTCCGAGAGAATGGCTACTGAGAACTAAGCTGAGTCTACCAGTCCTACACTGGTCTACATCGTGGTCCCAGACCAGATGTCTACTCAACACAAGGTTGAGTCTACCAAGGGCAGATCTGGGTTTATATCATGGTCCCAGACCAGATATCTACCATTCAACAGAATGGTCACTCAACACTGGGTTGAGTCTTCACCGTGGCCTTGGACCAGGTGGTCCCATTCTTCGAAGAGAAGGGCTCTCGATGCTGCTCAGAAAATCAACAGTCTCAATGGAGTGGGCACAAGGATTGGAGAAGTCGAGCATACTATCATTGATGTACATGCCCCATTTTGGTCGCATGACAAAAGTTAATACATGCGTCGAACAATTGCTGGTTTGATCATAGAGGCTCCCTCTGGTTGGATCGATGAGTTTCGGTGGATGTTGACCTGATAGATTCAATCATTGGATTGCCTCTTACAGGGGTCAACCCATTGCCATTCTTTCCCGAAAAGGAGTAGGACCCGAGCCTAGTCAACCAGATGAAGGAAAAATACAACCTTTCCAAAGTTAAGAGAGGCTTCTCCATTTCTTCTATCAATGACACTGTTGTTTGGTTCGCAGTGAGTATTATCCATCAAGCTGCTCAAGAATATGCAGCCAAACCAGTGTACTTCCAGAACCATTGCAGCAATAGAGCAGTGTGTTGCAGGTGTCCAGATGAACTGGTCGACCTACCTGCTGAACGAGTTGTTAGGAGATGCCATCGATTCTCAGGAGAAAAGTAATCTCTTTACCTACTCGTGGGCCGAGCCGTCGAACTACCAGGGGGTGGACATGCCAGTGCATGTCGAGGGGCGTGATACAAGAACCTCTGATATGAGGAGGACAATTCGCGTCGATAGACAAAGAATAATATTGAGTTTTATTTGCACGCCGATGCACTGAGGCATCAGATTGGGAACCAAGCACGAATTGTTGTGGAGATTGTTCAACTGTTTCGCAATATTATACGATATTTTGTCGAGACTCACCACATCTATCTGCAGTCGCAGCAAGACCCTAAGAACCAATGGTTAACCACCTATTCGGTTAGTCGATGAAGATATTCAAACAATTGTTTGAGATTGGCTCGGGGAATGGAGACAACCTGTCGCAGATGATCAACTATCTGTTGAAATTGAACCACGACAGGATGGGATGTCGAGAAATTAGGGATGAGATCAACATGGAGAAGAAAGTCCTTGCAGCTCCCCCTATGAAAGCAAAGAAGAATCTAGCGCGACCCTAATGGATTCGGCATTAGGCGACGAGCAAAAAAGATTCGAAGAATCGAAGAAGAGTCGTAAGAAACAGAAGGTAGATAACATTTGGAGTTGGTGGCCTTACCAATGACGACTACAATCTCCTTACTGATCGAATGGAGGAAGTTGGCATGAGACTTATAAGAAAATTGATGAGTGCAACACTGACTTGGTTGGATTTATCACGGACTTACTGCAGACTCTTTGTGGCGCAATAAAAGAAGTTAGAGTAGCGGTCACACGGGACTCATTCCAAACTGAGTCGTAGGAAGAAGCCGAACCTTCTGAGGATCGACTTGTCGAGGTACTCTCGACTCCCTAGCACAAAAAGATTCAAGAGTCTCCTAAGGCACTGGATTTGGGCACGCCAGAGCATAGTGCTATGATCAAAGACATTGGTCATGTAAGTGTTGATTTTTCTGTAATAATTATGTATCTATTGCATAAAATTCAACGGGATGCAGTAGATGAGATGAAGGCACGAGAGCATGCGGTGATTGAACATCTCAAACATTGTAATGATTTCTTCCAATTAGGCCTTGAGGCCCAAAACCGCTAACCTATGTTATTCCTGTGGGTTCGAGCGGCTATTGACAGCTAGGGAATCAGCTAAGGACTGATGCCATCCATAGAAGATCTAGGGCATCATCATTAGGTCAAGAAGGGCCACCGGGGCCAAGGGCCACCTTCGTGCATGCCATCCAAGCATTATTTAATGATGCATGCACTCTTTAGGTCTCCATCTGCATGCATGCAAGTCAACGGCAAATTAGAAGATAAAGTGACCTAATTAGGTCAAAGATTAGGGTTTTCGCAGTTGAACATTATAAATAGAGGATAAAGCGAAAGGAGACTTCACTTTTGATTATTATTATTTTGGGAGCTCTTGGATAGCAGCACAGCGTGCCGCACAGCAGTTGGGGTTGGAGACGGAGACTTCAGCGAACGGGATTTCGGCAGTGAAACATTTGTCCTAGTCTCATTCCGGGTAAGCCATACAGGTTTACCATTTGTTCTTACATTCATTCATAAGTTATCCAGTATATGGTATAGATCGTTGCAGGGACACGTGTGCAGCCGTAAGGGGGGGTTTTCAGCCAGAAATCCCTAATCAGTTGCAGGGCCTTTAGATCTCAGCTTTACTCCGAAACTCAGGCACCATTCTCATCATCAACATCATACTCTGGTACCCGGTGATTATCAGATCCGTCCGTGCTCATCTGGAGCAGTTATCAGCAATTTCGGGATCCAGGGGGCGTGAGCAGCCGTCTCTCTGGAGCAAGTCGCTATCCTGCCTAGAGATCTCAGAAATCCCGCATGTACCAGGCATTCTCTCCGGCACGGGAAGGCTATCAGTCCTGCAAATCGGCAGCATCATCGGACACCTCCTTCATTGAAAGCGTCACCCTTTTCTAACTGGGGTTCTTGCTGCTGGGGGTTCACCAGAAGCAGAAGAGATCTGCCCATCTCCGATCCAGTTCTCGGTGCTTGCATACTATCTCAGGAGCAGTCTAGCCGGCTTATCAGTGGTAAGTGTTCATTCTGTCCCACAAACCCTAACCCTAATTTTTGCTATAAAATAGGGATTTTTGCATGGCAGTTTGCATGCCCAGTTGTATTAGCATATTTGCTTAGAAATAGAAAATATCGGGATTTGGGATATTACAGTGGTATCAGAGCTATTTTCTTGGCTAGCGGTGGGCTTAAGAAATGAAAAGTAGATGAATACAGAAGGGGATCCTTTTGTAACCTATAGGAGGAGGAAGAGTAGATACACAGAAGAATTCGAAGATATCCAACTAGAAGATACCAATTCAGACATGGAACAAATAGGTATACATTCGGATAGGGGAAAGGAACGGGAGAAGAAGAGGATCGGATGGAGTTTTGCAGCTTGGTCTCTGCATTGCAAGACTTAGCCAAAGGACAAAAAGATGTACTCAATGCAATCAACAGATTATCAGCGAAACCAGAAACATGTATCAACAGTACACCTCCCTCATCGGTAGATCGGGGATCTACAAGCAAGGTAGCATACACTAACATTCAAAATACTCCGCACATATACAACAGACCTTCTATTAGGCCTACCATGCCTCACTTCTTGGCAGATACAGTAGGGGGCCCGGTTATGCAGGTAGAACCTAGCAAGCCTTTTGGGGCTTATCTACAGGAGTATAGAGACTTAGGGGATGAGTTTCATGCGGCCATGTCTTTTTCAGATTTCTGCAACATGAAGAGTAGGAACAGGCCCAGGAATTTCAACAAGGGTTTCAATCACAACTATGGGTTGCAGAAGACCTTGGGTAGGTTGACCATCCCAAACTTTGATGGGACTTGCGGAGGATCAGCGAGGATATGGGTTCAAAAGTTGGATACCTATTTCCAACTCAACCCCATGACAAAGATAGACGCCATTAAATTGGCTACACTTCACCTAGACAGAGAAGCTCACGAGTGGTGGTACCACGGATTGGTGACATTGGGTCACAACACCATACATTCCTACGGTGAGTTCACTCAGAAGCTCATAGAGAGGTTTGACAGGAAAGATCCAGAGATACATTTCAGGGAGTTGGCTCAACTCAAACAGACCGGTAGTGTAGAAGCTTTCATTTCAGAATTTCAGAGGCTGGCCGTTATGGTAATAGATGTGTCAGAGAGCAGATTGACTATGTTATTCACTGAGGCCCTCACAGAGCCACTACGGGGATGGGTGAAAGCCTACAAACCCCTCACTCTGCAGGATGCCATTAGCAGAGCAAGAGATCTTCAGGATTCAGTCCCCAAAAACAAATTCCCACTAAAAACCAATTTTCCTGTTAGGGACAAGGACAGGAAACCTTTCCAGCAGGATGTGCCCAAGAAAACTTGGTTAGACGAGGACACTAGGAAAGACTTGAGAAGGAAGAAGCTATGCTTCACCTGTTAGGAGCCATGGGTACCAGGACACAGGTGTGCAGGGAAGGCAAAGGCTCACTACATTGAGGTATATTCAGACAGTGATGAGGACAACTATGAGCAGGAGGCCACAGAAGAGGAGTCACATCAGGGTGATACACCAGAGGGAGTCATTGCTACATTATCTGGAGTACCAAGATTCCATACTCTCAGGGTCAGGGGAGTAGTACAGGGCCACAGAGTAGGAGTATTGATTGATGGGGGAGCCACCCACAATTTCATCGACTCCGCTTGGGTAGCCAAGAGAGGTATTTAGACCGAGAAGTTCGAAGGATTCACTGTAGCAGTAGCCGGGAACTCCAACATGGAATGCAACTACTGGATCCCAAAATTGAATGTCGCCTTAGGTAACTATCAGATGACGGACTCTTTTTATGTAGTGGATGTAGTGGATACTCATGTGGTATTGGGTGTTCAGTGGTTTTACTCTATAGGGAAATACACTACAGATTACAGGGCCATGGAAATGGAATTCCAGGGGCCAGACGGCAAACGAGTAGTTTTGAGGGGCATGAACACTTATCCCCCAAAATCGGTCTCGTCATAGAGGATGGAGGTAGTACTCCGACAGGATGATATAGAATGGGCTGCAGAATGTTTAGTCACCTTCAAGAAACCCCCAGAGACCAGCGCACAACACCCAAGTGACATTCAAGCCTTGCTACAGAAACATGAAAAGGTTTTTCGGGACCTTCCATCAGGTAGACCACAAGACCGAGGGTTTGAACACATCATCGAGCTAGAGGAGGGAACACAAGCAGTCATCACCACTCCTTACAGGCATCCCAAAAGGTACAAGGATGAGATTGAGAAGACAATCAAAGAATTACTGGAGCTTGGATATATTCGGCCCAGTTCAAGCCCCTTCGCATCCTCAGTAGTACTGGTCAAAAAGAAGGATGGTACACTGCGAATGTGCATCGATTATCGAGCACTCAACAAGAAGACCATTAAGAACAGGTATCCCATTCCCAGAATCGACGAACTCATGGATGAGCTTCGGGGAGCCCAATACTTCTCCAAGATCAATCTTTGCTCGGGGTACCATCAGATCAGGGTAAGGGACCAGGATATCTCCAAAACAGCTTTTCGCTGTCACTATGGTCGCTATGAGTTTTTGGTCATGCCCTTTGGACTTACCCATGCTCCGACCACTTTTCAGTCATGCATGAACATCACCTTCAGAGCACAGCTACGTAAGTTTTTGCTCGTATTCTTTGATGACAACCTGATTTACAGCAAAACATGGGAAGAGCATTTGAAACACCTGGACGAAGCATTGAGTATTTTAGAAGAACATTCGCTTTATGTGAAAATGTCCAAGTGTGAGTTTGGCATGAAGGAGATGCTGTATTTAGGACACGCAATCAATGCAGAAGGAGTACAGGTTGACATGGAGAAAATCCGAGCTATCAGAGATTGGCCCGCGCCAAAAACAGTTACAGAATTGAGAGGGTTCTTAGGTCTATGCACTTATTACCGACGGTACGTTAAGGGATTCTCCCAATTTGCGGCACCCCTCACAGATCTCACCAAGAAGGGGGCGTTCACTTGGACAGACTTAGCACAGAAAACTTTCGAAGAGATGAAGGTTATTATGAGTTCTTGTCCAGTTCTAACATTACCAGAGTTCTCACAACCCTTTGTAGTAGAATGTGATGCCTCGGGGGAAGGGTTAAGAGCAGTGTTGATGCAGAATCATCACCCTATTGCATTTGAGAGCCTTAAACTGAAGAACTACGAGCGTCATTACTCCATATATGACAAAGAGATGCTAGCCATCTTGCATGCTCTCACAAAATTCAGACAGTACCTGATGGGCAGTAAGTTCAAAATCAAAACCGATCATAACAGCCTCCAGTATTTCCTGGAGCAGAAGGAACTAAATGAGCGGCAGCAGAAATGGGTCAGCAAAGTACAAGCCTACGATTTCGAGATCGAGTATGTAAAAGGTAAGAGTAATGTAGTAGCTGATGCATTATCCAGGCGTCTAGCCCTATTATCTCTCAGTAGTATATCCATGGATTGGAGAGCACTTCTCTTAGTAGAATACTTCAAAAATAAATTTGCTTGCGAATTATTGGACGGGCAAATTCAGGATGACAGGTACAGGATTGTGGATGACATCATCTATTACAAAAACAGGATATACCTTGTTCCAGAATCCACATTGAGGAAAAAGATCATTCAGGTAGCCCACGATTCTCCTTTATCAGGGCATCAAGGTTTCTTAAAGACCTACTGGCAGATCAGAGAGAGGTTCTCATGGAAGGGCCTTAAGGGGGAAATTATGCAGCATGTCCGGGAATGTAGCATCTGTCTGTAGAACAAGATTGAGAACACCCATCCAGCAGGGTTACTCCAGCCACTACCGATTCCAGAACAGAAGTGGGAAAGCATCTCCATGGACTTTATTTCAGGATTGCCCAAGGTCCAAGGGTGAGATTGTTTATATGTAGTAGTTGACAGACTGACCAAGTTTGCACATTTCTTCTCGATATCATCAGACTACTCGGCAGCTCAAGTAGCTGAGTTATTCTTCAGGGATTTATTCTTCAGGGAGGTCTTCAGGTTACACGGGTTACCTAAGACCATTGTCAGTGATCGGGATAGCAGGTTCACGGGGGCTTTTTGGCAGGAACTGTTCAGATTGGTGGGGAACGAACTGGCTACTAGTACCAGTTATCACCCCCAGAGTGACGGGCAAACATAAATAGTCAACAAGTGGATCGAAGGATATTTAAGGAACTATGTAGCAGGGCAGCAGAGAACCTGGATCAAATGGCTACACCTAGGGGAGTATTGCTACAATACTACCTATCACATGTCTATTAGGATGACTCCTTTTAAGGCATTATATGGTTACGAGGCCTTGGACTATCCAGATTTGGCATTTGGAGATAGTAGGGCTCCTAAGGCTAAGGATTGGATATAGGATAGTCAAGACATTCTGAAAATATTAAAGGAGAATTTACAAACAGCCCAGAATCAACAGAAGTTGTATGCCGACAAACATAGGATTGAGTGGAGCTTTGAGGTAGGGGATTTAGTATACTTAAGGCTCCAGCCTTACAGACAGTCCTCACTTAAGAAGAAAGGAGCAGGGAAGTTAAAACCCCGCTTCTATGGACCATACAGAATAATCAAGAAAGTGGGAGAGGTGGCATATGAACTAGAACTTCCACAGGAAAGCAAAATTCACAATGTGTTCCATGTATCTAATCTGAAGAAGACCCTTGGGCAACACATTGCTCCATCCACCGAATTGCCTCCTTTAGATGATGAAGGACTGCTGATACTGATTCCCGAACGGATCATGCAGACTAGAGAGAGGAAGCTCAGGAACAGGATAATAAGAGAATACTTGGTTCAATGGAAGGAACTACCACCAGAGGATGCCCCACCTGGGAAGGTGAACAGGTATTGCGGCATCCCAGTTTGAAGTTGCTTGAGGACAAGCAATCTCAAGCGGGGAGGACTGTAATGTCCTCTTCCAATTAGGCCTTGAGGCCGAAAACCGCTAACCTATGTGATTCATGTGGGTTCGAGCGGTTACTGACAGCTAGGGAATCAGCTAAGGACTGATGCCATCCATAGAAGATCTAGGGCATCATCATTAGGTCAAGAAGGGCCACCGGGGCCAAAGGCCACCTTCGTGCATGCCATCCAAGCATTATTTAATGATGCATGCACTCTTTAGGTCTCCATCGGCATGCATGCAAGTCAACGACAAATTAGAAGATAAAGTGACCTAATTAGGTCAAAAATTAGGGTTTTCGCAGTTGAACGTTATAAATAGAGGATAAAGCGAAAGGAGACTTCACTTTTGATTATTATTATTTTGGGAGCTCTTGGATAGCAGCACAACGTGCCGCACAGCAGTTGGGGTTGGAGACGGAGTCTTCAGCTAACGGGATTTCGGCAGTGAAACATCTGTCCTAGTCTCATTCCGAGTAAGCCATACAGGTTCACCATTTGTTCTTACATTCATTCATAAGTTATCCAGTATATGGTATAGATCGTTGCAGGGACACGTGTGCGGCAGCCGTAAGGGGGGGGTTTCAGCCAGAAAGCCCTAATTAGTTGCAGGGCCTTCAGATCTCAGCTTTACCCCAAAACTCAGGCACCATTCTCATCATCAACATCATACTCCGTTACCTGGTGATTATCAGATCCGTCTGTGCTCATCTGGAGCAGTTATCAGCAATTTCGGGATCCAGGGGGCGTGAGCAGCCGTCTCTCTGGAGCAAGTCGCTATCCTGCCTAGAGATCTCAGAAATCCCGCATGTACCAGGCATTCTCTCCGGCACGGGAAGGCTATCAGTCCTGCAAATCGACAGTGTCATCGGACACCTCCTTCACTGAAAGCGTCACCCTTTTCTGACTAGGGTTCTTGCTGCTAGGGGTTCACCGGAAGCAGAAGAGATCTGCATATCTCCGATCCAGTTCTCGGTGCTTGCACACTATCTCAGGAGCAGTCTAGCCGGCTTATCAGTGGTAAGTGTTCATTCTGTCCCACAGACCCTAACCCTAATTTTTGCTATAAAATAGGGATTTTTGCATGGCAGTTTGCATGCCCAGTTGTATCAACATATTTGCTTAGAAATAGAAAATATCGGGATTTTGGGATATTACAAACATTCAAATAATATCGTCACATCGCTCAAAATCAAAGTGAAAGAGACAGAGCATAGATCATAGAGATGGTAGGAGGACAGACAAATATTGCAGCAAGCTGTCACGCTCGCTTGCCATGATTTCTCCGAAGAGGGAGTTACTACTGAAATGCTCTCTAAGGCCTGAGGTATTCGACTTTGGGAGGTAACTGCCGACCTCTGCCAACAAATCACAAAGTTAGAAGCAAAGCTTTCTCCCAGTACACCCCTTGAGGTATTAGAAGTGCGATAGAAAGCAGTAACTGAAAATGTGCAAAAGATTTAGGAGGTCGAGGCAATTTGTGCCAAAGCATATGCACATGTTTCTTAGTTGTGGAAACCCTTAATGGATGATGCAGAGTTGGAGCAAATTATAGAGCAGCTTCATACCACAGAGGCGAATTTGACCGGGCTAAGGAATGAATTGAAGAAATTGTCGTCGGTCGAGAAGATGAGCAAGGTTGATGACTTCAAAACATTACATCAGCAGGTTGCCAAACTGCATACACAACAACAAAGACGAACATAATGTGTCATAGAGTTTCAAGCCGAGGCAGAGCAAGTTATAGGAACCATCCACCAAATCCATGAGCGGGTGCGACAGGTACTGGGAGCGATAGGAGTTGAAACTTCAAAACATATTAGTTCTGAACTTGTCGAACAAATGGAGAAAGTTAAAGAAGATGTGCAGAGAGAAGCAAAAGAGGTGATGAAGACTCGTCAAGAGTTTCAAAATAAACTCGATGCAACAAAAATTTGGTTGAAGTGGCTTGGGATGAGCCACAGGTGAGTGTTGGGGGCCTGTGAAGAATTGTGAAAAATCTGGTCGCAAGGCAAGCAAGGCCACGACGAAAAATGAGAAGAGTAAGTCGAATCGGGGAATTTGACATGTTTTGAGGAAACCATAAATGTATCGGTGGGTTAAGTTAGATTAAATAGTCTATATTGGGAATGGGCATGATTGTAACCTGGGCCGTTAGCGCCTTTATTAATGTAATGGGATTTATTGGGTTAGTTAGAACAAGCAGTCGACTATCAGTTGAGAACTAGTCGATGGTTGGAACAAAAATTGTAAGAAATATATAAGGTCGACCCAAGCTGTGTGGGCCCCGTCAGAGTAAGAGAGATAGATGTGATAGCTGTGTGGGCAAATGCTCTGCAATTAACTTCTATTCTAATGATGGACTCTTGTCTACTATTCAATATTTAGAAAGTTCAATAAACCTGTTTCAGCCATGGTCCCATTCTACCATCCAACACCCTTTGCTCAACCATGGGGCAAAGAGACATTGCTTATTTCTATGGATCCTTTCAAATGAGTCGGGCTTAATAGATGATAAAATATGAATTTTCAAATGAGTCGGTATTAGAACTTGTATTTTTGTTTTAGCCAAATTATGTTGAATTGAAGAATCGATCCTGCAACTCTTATTTCCCCGAAGACTAAATAGTAAATAGTAAATACTATGGAAGCTAAACCTGGTGTGGAGATTACAATTTCTGTGTTCTTTAAAAGTGATCTAATGTCTACATGACTAACTATTGCTTCTACTTATTCAGGTTAGGGATTTCCCTTTAACTATGTATTTCTGATTGGGTCACTGTAGAGGATGCGAGCTCATGTAGTAAGCCCATTATTCAATCCATCATATTTAGAGAAATTCCCTCTTCATGTGATTGGGCTACTTGCATATAGGTTGGCAAAACCTTGATCTGCTTTATTCAGGTCAAAGAGCACCAATGCTGAACTGTGTTTTGTGAGCAAAGCCCATGAAAATGTTATTTTGTCAAGGGCAAGAGGCTAATTCTGAAAATCCTGTTTTTTCAATGTCAAAGTCGAAAAAGTGAGGGCCTTCAGCACAACAGCCAGTGCTGCTGCTTTCACTGTGCTTCTGCGAAGCTGAAATGAATTAACCACCCATTTTTTTAATTTTTTATTCCTTAATATTTAAATTTGCATGAGGATAAGGCAAGGTGTTTCAGACATTGAAAAAAGGCTACTTGCTGAAATGATTTCGGACTGTATTGTTTTAATCTTTATTTCTTTCTATATTGGATACTGATTTGCTCAAGAGTTTCTGAAGAGTAGCTGGGAACAAAATGTTATATAGTTCATAAGATGAAAAGAGCTTCTGGGGACATCAAGAGTTCATTGAAACTCTGGAGCTCAACCTCAGAATTCAACTTTCACTGGACATCGGCGAAAATCGAAATTTGTATAAATGTCCACTGATGACCAAATTGTAGAATGTGTTCTGTTATATTTAGATTTAATAGCCTTTTCAAATTACAATGCTGATGACTACCATGCTTATATCTTGAGAACTCTGACTAATATTGGGATGTTGTTTTCTGTCTCTCTCACAGGTATTTCATTGCCAGAGGACCAGGTATAACTCTCAGTTCTTATGAGTTGTAGTTTGTTTTTTTACTACTTTTCAACCCTTATTTCTCATGATTTTAATCTCTTGCTCATATTCATCCTGTTTTTACTTTTTCAGTGGGAGGTGCTGCGCAATCATGTTGACGAGGTTGACAAGGAAATAGCTTGAGAATAGCTTCATATTCATGTAGAGGCTTGGCATATCAACTTTAGCTACCCTACAAATTTGGTTGCATTCAACTAGGAAGAAGGATTTATTGACACATCATTTTCTCTCTTCCAGGTTTTCAACAGTGATTTTGTTGCTTTCTGGATAAACAGTCTTGTACAAATAATACAGAAATTATAGGCTCTTGTTTCGGTCCATGGCAGTTTGAAATGTAGCTGCAAGGATAACTGCTTTGAATTTGTGTTTTGATGCATTTTTCTTTGTTTATATGCTTCCTATCTGTGTGAATACGTTGATGTTTTTGTCATGTTTTTTCCTTGTCACTAGAAAACCATAAAATGTCCATAATGGTAATCACTTAATATATGTGTTTATGCTGCTTACAAGGTGAATGCCTATTATGTCATTTTCTATTGTTCGAGGATTGACCACATTGATGTGAATGTAGTCGAAACAGCATGCAGTACTCTTGCCCTGTAGTCTCTTTAGAGGTTAGTGCATGTTTACAATTTTCGTTGCAAAGGTTTTGCTTTTTGCATTTTTTGGTGTCGAGTCATGAAAAAAGGACCAGTGTCATGTACTAGGCTTTTGTGAGAATACTTTTAACAATTTCTGACCCGCCTTAGTCAACAAGAAAGGCTTTTACATTCTACTTATTTAGATCTTTGAATCAGGCGTACATTCTACTTACGTAGATCCAGGCAGGCACCTTGCACTTGCTACAGTAGTCTTTCGAATGATACTATATCCGAAGTTTACCTGTGTAATTTTTGCGAAGAAATGTGATTTTCTTATTTGAAAGTAATTCTGCCTTTGAAATTCATATGTTATCAAAGAAGCATTTTGGAACAAGTTAGTGCATATGTTAAAGATTTGTGAGTGACGAATCCAAAACTTGGTGAAGAGCAATACTCTTGGAAGTATTGCTATGATGTGACGGAAGTTTCCTTAAACTGGCTGCAAAAGCAAAAATATAGATAAATATTTAAGGTTGCCCCTATTATAATAGCTCTGAATTTGGTTTTATTCTTTTCCATTAAGTATGGTAGCATTAATAAAGAAAGGGTAGGAATAAAAAAAGATGAGACAAGCCCACGTGAATAAGAATGAAAAACGCATACGATAAGACCAAAACCCTTTCATAGAATTATGAAGATTATTCTATAACCATATGGTGTCAACCCAAGCCTGAAACAATGAAAAATGCTGCAACAAACAAAGAGAGCAGTACAAGGTTTTAATTGATGTATAATGAAGAGCAATGTGATTCAAGTTTAAGTTCTAACAATGTGGTTTTCGTGTAGTGAAATAGGGGCATCGCCTATCCTACATTTGGTTTACGCTTATGCATACACCCCATTGGTTGGAGGCACAAATACAACAATTAGCACCAGAGTAACAAATGCAAAGAAAAACAATAAACCTCAGTCGTGGATTGATGAAAGCTTCATCCAAGCTCCAGTGTCCTCCCAGTTATTTGCTGTCATTAACAATGCTGGAACATTTTTCAGGATGCAACTCAAATGGATGATCACTTGCGTGAATCTATTTTTTCTTTATGGTTGGAGAATATGGCTACCAACTACTCCCCCCCTTTTGCTCTGCCTTTGCATCCTCTTTTAAATGAGTGAATAGTGAAGAAATTGTAGATGAGTTTAGGTAAATGATAGTAAAATAACAGCATGACTATTTAACCCCAACCATAGACCTAGCGTAACATTGGCTATCGCGAGATGCCTACCACCTTAGAAAGCGAATAGACTCTAAATAAAATAAAATGACATTAAATGAAACATTCCAAACTTAATGTACGGACATATTTGAAAAATGCATGCAACTCTTGGCAATAGTGATGAGGTCTCTGAGGCCATGTTATGAATCGAGTAACGCTTTGTTTCTTTTGCTTGGATCTGCATAGTTACAGTTCTGAGGCGTCTTGAACTCTAAGAAACAACCCTTTGATGAGGCACATAGACTTCGTTCGTAAGACTCCTGTCATGCCAAACAATCACATGGCAGTCGCTTGAGTGAAAAGCAAAAGATCATAGTTCATTATTGATAACCCTAATTTTTGTTTCATCTATATTGTGCCGGTGTAGGAGCATCAACTTTGCATCCCAATAGTGAGAGGCACTTTCATTTTGTTTGCACAAACAAATATTGTATTCTCTCCTAAAATGGTAGGGCGCTACATTTGAAAGTCATATACGTAAAATTCCCACTATGAAAGTTTTAGGAAACCATCATTGTAGGATTTCCTTCTCCATAACCATTCCATTCACTCGGAGTCTTTTAAAACTTAAAATGCCTACTTATCTGTATGTTCCATACATAAACCTTTGGTGCCACGCTTTTGATAAACATGATGTGACCTCCTTGGCTAAGGAAATTGATTGACAAACTAAATAGGCATAAGTTGGACATGAAAGGAAGATGGCACATACAAATTACACCATTAACTTTACATCATGAAATAATTTGCATCCATGTTCCTAGAGACAACTCCTCCCTTTTCTAATTGTTATTGAGTAGTTTGAGCCCTACTTGGTATGGTGGTGACTCTAAAAGCAATTCAAGGGAAACGAAGTATATCCTCGATCAAATATGTTTGCAAGAAATGCTGTGTTTTACTCCTTACCATCTTCAAAAACCATCGCCATCGTGGCGCACTCGATAGGGTTGTATCAAATCTTGATCATCCCAAGGCCAACTAATATAGAAGGTCTAATCTTAAGCTTTGCAAATTGATTCAAGCATGAAAACTAAAGAGAAACCATTTAATACCAATTAATCAAACATGGAAGAATTCTTAGCATGTTTCTATTGAAGGATTAGAGGAACATAAACGATTGCGGGTATTTATATAAAACAAGAGGACGTGGCCTAATTGGACATTTTTGAATTACATCTGATGTCTGAAGATAGAGACTGCATAGTGTTCTTTACAATGCTCAAAATCAAGGATTTTGATATGCCTTGTCGCTTCGAGTCTACAACAAGAGGACATTTCTTTCTTACTATGGTGGATTCTACAAAATTCACCCAACAACAAAAGGCATTTGCAAAGCATTTACAAAATTAAAAAAAGAAGATTTTCGCCATGACAGGCTTGTCTCCATCTCTTCCTGATGGTTATCATTCCGATCTTCAGTGTCCTTGTTTCCATCAACATTTTCGCTACCATTATGCATTTGATCATCTTCTGGGCGTTTGCCAATATTTTCTTTGCTACCTTCATGCAATGGACTCTCACTGTTTCCTTTATAGCCAACTTGCACATGAGTACCAATCTCTACAAAATCACACAAACCATGAATATGAATGATGCTCTTTAACATTCTGTTTTCATCCTCACAAGCCTCAACTTTTCCTTTCAAGGCTCTGTTTTATTTCTCACAATTCCGCACTTTGCCTTATAAATGTTCTACTTAAACCTCTGCCATAACCAATTTGGCTATAAGTTGGACCATATGAGCATCTTGCATTCTAAATTGAAACTGAGAAACTGCATTATTCCTACTTATATTTTTGTCTTTGAGCTCTCTTAGTTGCCTCTCCAAACGATTAACAGTGATGATTAAAATTTCATGGTCATTGTCATTTCTTCCTCCTCCAGCCCGATGATCCATTTTGTTAAAGGGAGACTTAAAACACTCAATTCCAATTGGAGGTCTAGAAACATAGTTACTACCTATGCTCTCTAGATTCTAATGATACTCAATAGACTTGAAATTAAAATTATTTCAGAAAGGAATTCCCCCCAGCTTTGGACACAACTTGAGAATTCAACACTCAGAGCAGTGTTTAAGCATGAAAACGTTCCTCTCGATAGTCCTAGAGAGGAACCATGTTTACCATTATCATACCACTCAGTATTCCATGCAAACTCTAAGATCCATGAAGACGAAGGAGATGCCGTCCTAACCCACAACTACAATGAGCGTACCAAAGTACCAATTGAAAAACTCAGAAGAAAGCTCATGAAACACCCTCACCTCAATTGCTTCATACCCCAGTTGAATTCGTCTACCAGTCGAACTGTCGGCCAGGATGGAGTTGAACAACTACCAGTATTCCCACGGAGACAGTTCCTTAGTTTACCACCTTCCAGAACGTTTGCAAATGTGAACGAAAATTCCAGAGAGGAGCAATTCGAAATAAGAATTGGTTGATACCAACTAGAACCATCCATATTAACCACAACCTGATATTAAATGACTTGTACTGAATTCATCTTTCTTCCCATTTGCAACACGTGAACAAGGAATTGCCCGAATTTGCCCTCACGCTCCATCAATCTATCGTCCAGGATAACAATAAAAGTCTTTAAATTGGAAGGTTTAAAACAATAACATTGCATGCATTTATTCTGCCACTTGTACTCCAAGAAACAATGATCATAATAAGCCTTAAATTCAAGTTTAACCATGATTTTACGGGATTTGTTGAAATCCTTCATCCATTCCATTAAAGCTCTTAAGACATGGTAACCTTTACTTCTACAAATTCATCTATCAAATTCTTTAATCTCTTCATTGTATGAGATAATGGACAATATGTTGAACGTTGCTTTAGATATAAAAATCGAATGATAATCTTAGAATCACCCACAGCTATCAATGACTTATAAGTTATATTCCATTGTAGTGCTGGCTTGAAACCTTGCCAGAGAGCGAGGGATTTATATTGGACAGTTCTCCTAATCCCCATTAATATGTCTACTTCAAAATTCCTCTGGGGTCAAAGATCACGCCCCCCTGCACCTGCCGCCCTGCTAAAACTTTACATAGAATCTACTTTGAATACATACAACTTTTTTAAAATTTGGTTATGATTCAGTGAAATGAAAATTCAATATCTCCAAAAATACAAAACTAAAAAAATTGAAAAATTTATGTTACATAAGCATTGATTGTTCTTTTAAAGGTGTTTTTTATTTTTATTTTTAATTAAAAATCAGGGAAAACATTATGTCTTCCAAGCATGTTTCTTTATCCAATATTTTTATTTGATCTAATTCAAAAAATTTAAACAATTATTGTATTCATTTGTTAAATACAAAAAAAAGTACATTAGTAGAGTCTATGTAGATTGTCGTAGCATAATTTGTTTTTCATAAACAAAATTTTAATAAGGAATAAATTGTGATCCCATAACATGACTAATACACAAATTTGACATTTTAAATAACAATGTTAAACACTAGATAAAACTGACATATTAAATGACAATAAAAAATTAATGAATAGAAATCTAACAAAATTCTTAACAAATTCTGTTTTTACAATAAAGTACAATTCTAAACACAAAAATAAGTATTTCATTTTTTTTTAAAGTTGAAGAACCAGTGAAAATAATATTTACTTCTCAAAAAGCAAAAAATGCTATATGAGATTCATGTTTTGGAAGGAAAAAAATTCTAGTTCCCTCCAAAGAGCCTTGATCTACCTTGATCATGATAAATAACTATGGTGCATATATTATGTTTAATTTAGAGGACAATTAAAGGAAATTGAGAATGATAAATGATGCAATTTTATCCCTGAAGGGCCCATTAAGAATATGCAAAAATAATGTGGTCTAAGAATCCTAGCTCATTGTACATTTAGGGAGATCAATTGTTGGGGACTACCCCCTAGTTGTAAATGCATTGGGAAGTAATGGATGCATCACATCACATGATAGAATCACTCAACAAATCAAATCTCACTCAAAAGAGTTCATAAGGCCTTCTGATACCATGTTCTCAAAGCTAGTAAGTTTGAAGTTGATAGAATGGCAAACATAGGGGTTTGAGTGTTAGAATGAATGCCATTATAAGGGAGGGAGGCGGCTAGATCTCATCCATTGGCTGGAATTTCACCTGCATCCGATCCCCGATTATTGTTCACCTCGTATGATTTGCAAGTGTCCATGCCTTTACCTTCAATGAATCCGACTGCCATTGCTCAACCAACTTCCCATGGGCCCTAGCCACCTATAGTTTGATTAGCTTTAAAGAGGGAGGGTATCGAAACTTAGGAAATTATATAAGAACCCAAGTAGCAAGGAAATGACTGAACCGATTTATCATATCTCCCACCCACCCCTTTGCTTTATAAACTCTACCCCAATCAACTTTTGTCTATGATCAAGCTTGATATGAGCATAGGCTCAAGGATTAACATAGTTTTATATAGTAGCGTGCGGAAGGGATTTGTTGCCCATCCACTTCACATAAAATTTAATAAATTGGGGAGAGGGGAAGGGAACATGGAGATTTAACTTTCCCCACTTCACCACCTTGATAGACCCAATACTTGTATGATGGGGAGGGCGACTTATATGAATCACCACTTGCCTCCACTTCACATAAAATTTAATAAATTGGGGAGAGGGGAAAGGGAACATGAAGTTTTAACTTTCCCCACTTCACCACCTCGATAGACCCAATACTTGTATGACGGGGAGGGCGACTTATATGAATCACCACTTGCCTCCATTTTTTCTCTTCTAAGTGACCTCATAGAAGATTCAATGTCAACCTTGTTATCCTTTTTGTTCAATGTAGGTTGGATTAAATCAACGAATATGATGGGGAGGGCGACTTATATGAATCACCACTTGCCTCCATTTTATCTCTTCTAAGTGACTGCATAGAAGATTCAGTGTCAACCTTGTTATCCTTTTTGCTCAATGTTGGTTGGATTAATCCAACGAATCCTTGGTATTGTGATTTTGATTTTAAATTTAGTGAGGCCTTAGTTTAGGGTGAAATTATTTGGAGTTTTCAAAGTCTACTTGTCCTAGTGACATCCTATCTTAGTGTTAGTGACATCCTATCTTAGTGTTGGATTTTATTACCCATTGGTGTCTTCACATTGATTTGGGTTGGATTTCAAGAGAGGGGTTGCACTAAAAATAAAAGGAATATGTGGGAGGAAAATGATTTTGTGGGCGATCATGAAAGAAATATTTCCAATTCGTAAGTTTCTCATCTATATACTAAGTTTCAATGGAAAATTGCCATTGTTGCATGGTCACGAAACGAAAGGACTAATTAGCCTTGTGATCTTTCTAATTCCCTAGTTTTTCCAACATGGTATCATAGTTGTTGGTTTAAATCACATGTTTGTAAGTCCTTCTGAGGTGTTGAATGGAAACTATTGTTTCAAATCTATTTGTTATTGACCTTGGGTTTTGACTTCCAAACTATATCATGGTTTAGATTGACAGATCAACATTATGACTTCCAAGTAAGAGTCCAAGATCTTGAGTGGTTACAACTATGGAACATGGGCATAGGATATGAGTCCTTGTTGAAAAGTAAGGTCCTTTGTTAATTTACCACAACTGCAATCCCATATTTGAAGGATGATAAATAAAAGCTCGCCCTTGACAGAAAGAAGGATGGGTTGTAGCAGTGATTAGCACCCACATTTCAGGGGATATTCACTTTCATACAAGAGGGATTGATTTTCCTCATCAAGTTTTGAAGAAATTGAAGAGTCTATTTGATAAAGTCGATGGAAGTTAGGTTATGCAAATTGAGAAAGAGTCGATCTCTTTGGATCATCTCTCCTTTGAAAGGATTGATGACTATTTGGCCTATGTCAAGGAATTACGATTGAAATTGGGTGAATGTGGAAAGGAATTTCTGACATAAGATGTTCAACGCATTAAACCTGCCCCCATGAATATGAAGACACTATGATTTATTCTATTTGATGTTCTAGCTAAATGGGCATGCATAAAAGAATATTATAATGACTATACCTTTGACTCTTTCCATGGATTGCTGACTAGGGAACATGAGAAATTGCTTGATGAAGGTAAACTAAATGTCAAGCAGTCGGCTCATTTGTTTAAGGGAAAAGGTCAATGGAACTATAGAGAAAGAGGTCAACAAGGTAACTTAGAGAAAAGTTTGGAGTGCATAGACCAGAATGAGAAGAAGCATGGTGTACTAACTAAGAAGGATATGAAGAAGAAGACATGTTATTATTGTGGAAAGTAAGAGATATCGAGAAGGATTGTTGGAAGAAGACCAATGATCAAAAGGTCAAGAAACCTGGAGTAGACATGTTGACTGGATGATTGATCAATGTTCAACATAACTTCTAGAAGATATGGAAGATAATTATACATTTTAAGTTAGTGATTCTCAGGCCCCACATGCCCACATTGCTTAGATTGGGTGGATAGTTGATTCTAGTTGTAGTCACCATATGTCTAAATATGCTTCTCTCTTTTCATCCTAAAGTGAAGTCGTGGATTTTTTTTTAGTAGTAGATGATTATGCACTTACTGTTGCTGATTGTGGTAACATTCAATGTCAAAATGGTGTGATTACGAATATGTATAATGTACCCAACCTAACTATAAGCTTGTTTTAAACACCTCAACTTACCTAGACTACCAAAAATGTTGAATTATGGCTAGATATGTTTGTTTTGAAGGAGGTAAAAGATTGGAAAATTATTGTTGAAGGGTTCCTTGATCCCAAAGATGGAATCTTCAACTTTTGTGACGTTCCCAAGAGAGATACATGATCGAATACACTCATAGATCATATTGATGACTATAGTAGAGTTTGGCATGAATGACTCTAACATTTAAATTTTCAAAGCCTGAAACTGATGGTGAAACATGACATGGTTGTTGGCCTACCTAAAATTGTTACCCCTGATGGAGTATGTTGAGGGTGTGTGCTTGGAAATAATCACCAAGCTTCCTTTAAGATTGGGAAAGCATGGAGACAAAAAACTCAATTGGAACTTGTGCACAGTGACCTATTCTATATGAACAAACCATCACTAACAGGCGTGAGACATTTTAACCTTCATAGATGGTTTTTCTAGGTATAGTTGGGTATATTCTTAAAGAATAAGAGTCACGCCTTTCAAATGTTCAAGGCATTTAGGGCATTAGTTGAAAAGCAATGTGCTCGACTTGCGAAATGTTTAAGATCAAACAATGGTGGAGAATATGTGGACAAAGTTCTTGAAAACCATATGCCACAAAATGGAATCTCTTGGTAGATATATGTCCCTCACTCCCCTCAACATAATGGAGGAGCAGAAAGGAAAAATCAAACCTTGGTCGAAATGGCACACTATTTGCTTCAAGCCAAAGATTTGTTGACTAGATTTTGGGCAAACATTGTCTATTGTTCTAACTACTTGTTGAACCTTAATTCGGCCAGAGTTGTCTTGAATATGAATTTAATTTAGAAAGAGTGGAACAAAACCATCAATTGATCACCTAAAAATGTTTGGATGTATTGCATGGGCGCATATTCCATTCAAATGCAGAAATAAATTTGATACAAAGAGTCATGCTTGCATCATGATGAGATGCTACTTCGAAGAATCAAAATCCTATAAGTTGTTTGATTCAGTCAAACAATAAATTATCATTAAAAGAGATGTTGTCTTAGATGAAAATACCTTAGGTATTAAACTGTTGAATTCCTCTCTGGTTTGATGAGCAATGATCCTTTTAAATCATGACAGAAACACGATTGATTGAACCCAATTTTATAGTTTCAACTAAATAGTTAACACACCTTTCTACTTCAATTTCTAGTCAACAAATGACTACATAATCAAATAATGGATTTGGGACCCTAATTGACCCCCTAGTCAACCAGTTTGTACTAGAAATGCTTCGTCTCATAAATCTTATAACACCCCGTTTTGACCTTAGTTTTTAGACTATCATTACTGAATTCATTTGCTTATTATCGTGGAACTTCGTCAGTAGATGACATTGTGGACATATGGATTTATTATTTGCGGAATTTATATATATGTGTGCGATGTTAATATTATGAGTTATGAACCTGTTTTGATTACGTCTTTGGCATGCAAATTCAATAGATTATCGTATGTGGATACCGATTTAAGTTATGTTCAAGTAAATGATTACGACGTCAGATGCATGGTGCAAATAATTATATTGTTGTTTTAATATTAACAAATTATGTATAGACATGTCAACGATTATATGACATTTTTTTACGAGACTAACCAACAGGTTTAAAAGAGCTAAAAGATAGCTTAGCTCCACAAAGTAGAAGTACCTCGACTGTATGATTTCAAAAGATATGGTATGAGAATGAATTGTTATTGTTATATGTGATTATTGTTATTATCATGATGTGTGGGGTTTCAAGATACTCAACCGCCTAAATTGGTTATTTGATGACAAAACTTGAGTACGACAGTCGCAACGCAGTCACTATGTCGAATGCAGACATATTACCTTGTTCCATTTAGGGGGGCGAAGGAATTACCCACTGTTATCCTCGAAACTCGGAGTCATGGGAGGGATGTCACTACGGTACGCTCCCCAAGGTGTGTGATGATGACTAGTGGATGCCTACTGGGAAGCTTGGTCGATAGAGTCGACACTTTGCTTACGTGTTCTAACTGGTGTTAGGTCATGTAGTTGACGCTCCAGGGTATTCCAGCAGAGGAAGGATAGGATGTGGAAGTTAGTTGTGAATTATACAGAACGAAGTAGGTAGATATGACATGGAAGTTTTAGAAGGAGAACTGATTAACTGTATGTCGAAACCATTTGTTTGATTCTTATGTGGTGTCTCATTATGTTGTGTTGGTGTCATGGCCTATTATGATATGAATTAGCGTCTAAACCTTGCAAATTCATGTTTAAGTGTGTGTCGACATGTAGTAACTTATGTGATTATATGTGATGTGTGATTGAGTAATAGTAGCGTAACTACACGACGTATGTAAGCATTAGCTACGTTTACATAACTCATCTATATATATGTTTGTATAAATGGTATTCCATGCTATTATAATTAGGACTTCATGTTTTGTAATCCTCACAAGTTAAATTATATTTGTTATTTATCAGGTTAGGAGCTGACATAATTGGGTCAATTTATTAGTAAGGAGTTTGATTCTGATTAAGGTTGGCTAATGATTGTGGTCATCATTAAATAAATATTATTTAAGTTATTTACGTTTACTTAGTATGATTGTTGAATGTGGTGCTAATTAATAAATAAATAATCATCAAGTTCTAATGAGGATTAATGTCACTTGATGTTGATTAATGCTAATTTATAATTCAAATGGTGTTATTTATGTTATTGAGATTTGATTAACTTACTTGTTGAATAAGTTCATGGTTACTAAATCATTAAATAAAGTATTAATGTGATTGATAATTGTTAATCACTTTATTATCAACTTGATTAGTAAATGCTAATTAAATGATGAATTATAATAGTTCCATGAATTGTGATTATTATGATTAATTAGAATATGGTAATTTATCAGTATTAATTAGAATTGTCATAATTAATTACGATAAATTAAAACTAATGAAAAAATGGTGTTAATATGGTATTAATCACAATTAATTATAGTTAAGGTTATTGTAAGTAGGTTTGAATGTTGAATGTGGGAATTAGTTTCATGAATGATTATTATAATGGGTTATAATTAATTAGGATTAATAAAAATGTAGTAATAAATAAACATTAACTAAGATCTTAATCACAATTAATGTTTAATAGTTGAATAAGGTAAATAGCTTCGTAAATGATCTTTAAAATTTATTTAGTTGATAAATAAATAAATGAGTCTTAATGACAATTATGCTAGACAATGGAATATAGTAATGATTACATAAATGACATTTTGTTATTATTACTATTAAATATATATTAACATGAGGTGATAATATATATTGTTGTTTTATGTTGAAAGAATGGTAAGAAATGAATGGTGGTGTGACTTATTATTATTTTATAATAAAGTGATTGACTTACAAAATGTAGTAATAAATAAACATTAACTAAGAACTTAATCACAATTAATGTTTAATAGTTGAATAAGGTAAATAGCTTCTTAAATGATCTTTAAAATTTATTTAGTTGATAAATAAATAAATTTGTCTTAATGACAATTATGCTAGACAATGGAATGTAGTACTGATTACATAAATGGCATTTGGTTATTATTACTATTAAATATATATTAACAAGAGGTGATAATATTGACTACGTATATTGTTGTTTTATGTTGAAAGAATGGTAAGAAATGAATGGCGGTGTAACTTATTATTATTTTATAATAAAGTGATTGACTTACAAGTAACCATGGGAATCCATGTAGTTGGTGGAATTATGGAAACATGACAAGGTGGATGAGAAGGGAGTTGAAGAATTAATGATTGGCAAGGTGGAGGAGAAGGGAGTTGAAGAATTAATGATTGGGATAAGGTAGTAATGAAGATGGGAGAGTCGGTGAAGAGTAGGATATAGGAGAAGAATGTGGAGGTTTTAGGGGCAGCAAAAGTCATTTTGAAATTTTCAAAAGAAAGGGAGATTTAATCACTGGCTGGGCTGTACTCAGGGGTCCAACAACTGAGTTTTTGGAGCTAGGAAGTCTGCGAGACTATCCTAGTTGGCAGGGTGGAAGATTGGTTTGGCCAGCTGAGTTTTCTATTGCTGTTAAAAGGCTTGCAGGTTGCACGACCAAGGAGCTTTAAGGGATCAATTACACTGCTAAATCTACAAGTATTTTAAAGACCGTTTCAAATTATAAATCAAAGAAGAATTGTTTGAACATGCCTCAATGTGTATATTATTCTGTCAAATTGATTGTACTAAAAAAATTATGAATATGATATAAAATTTTATTTGTTTTATACATGCATAAAAAATTTAGATGAATCAAACAAGTTAGCAGGTTAACTTAGAACCAGTTGATAAAAAAAAAACTTCAAAGGTTAGATTCTTATTAAACTAAGGACCGGGTCATGTCCTACACATGGTATTAGAGCCATGGTTTTAAATCTGGAACCAGAGGGCTTACCACCTTAAAAGTAAAACAGAGCATAGTGGAAACTTATGAATTAAACAAGTGAAAATGTGCCCTATGCTAGGTGGGAAAAACCCATGGCCACACCTGCGAAGCCACAAGGAAAACATAGTTAGAATGCAATAGATATATATAAAGAAAATGAAAATGCATACATATATTTATTTATATATTTGCAAAAACATTTAGGTTCTTATTATTACTTTGAAAATTAGGCCTCAAGACGCAAATCCCCAAACATGATAAAATAAAAAAAAATGGGAGAAAATTTAAATTTNATTGGGCTTGGAACGAAATTCGACAGGAAGCTATTTAGTAACCACCCTTCACAACTATGCATTTAAAGAAGAAATCACCCATCACGTTAATTTAAACCTGCTTACTCCGCTTGCACTATATTTTCTATGGATAGCTAGATTTCTAATTGAACCAGTGGTTCATAAATTAATATTGAAAAATCCCACTCGCTCTTATTATATGACGCATCACTATTATGAACAAATTGCACAATTAAATTCTAAAAAAAAATGAAACTAAACGATAAGCGTAGCATATTAAAAGCTAGGGCTGACCTAAATTAAACCTTAATATATCTATCTTGGAATTCAATGCCCGCTTATCATCAACTATACTCGAAATCTGTATACTCTGCAAACAAGCCAAGCGATCCTCTCCGCTGATACAAATCAATGGAATATGTTTTCTTAAAAATTTGTAAAACAATTCACCTTGTGGATTATTGTATAATCCCACGCCACAGGTCACTGCCCACCAGCTGGTCTATCTCCTCGAGTCATTCCAAATCTTAAAACCTTGCCAACTCAGGTACTCGTATTTATGACTTTATGACGGGTGGTTGACACGATCAGATGTCAAATTGAAGGATAGAAATTTTTATGCATGTAGATGCTGACGTGTAGAATTATATATCACCTGTCAAATACTTCTAAATTTGCTCCATACGTTCTGTAGCACGTCAAATTCCAGGCCTGTTGAGGAGCGAAAAGCACGAAAGATGAGGGCGAGGAGCAGGCCCTCATCTTAATTTTTTTTTCTCTATTTAAAAGCTTACGTCCAGGCGGGCTATGCCCTCTTTCAGGCCGCAGTGAAGGTTGGAAAAGGGAGAGGGCTCGCAGAAGCCACCAATCGGGTAAACTAACAAGCAGAAACAAAAGGGGAAGAATAAGTTTTGAAGTAAACCTTTAGTTCTGTAGCAAACCTTCAACCTCTTGCGTTGTGATGGAGCTGAGCTCGGGCAAGCTCTAGCATTCCGGTGCAACCATTTGTTGGGCCGAATTAAAATTGTAATCTAAACTTTTTATATATATTATCTAAATGAATTATGTTTAGTATTTAAAACTGAGTAATTTAATTAGATATTATTGTTTAGCATTATTAGATTTTGTAAAATATTATTAATATTATTTAAACTTATTTTATATGTATACGCCGCTAATTAAATGCGCATGGTGAACTTTAATTAATTTTTTATATAAGTTGAAGGGTAAATAAATGATAATATAAAATGAATTGTAAAGTGGTGTATGATTAAATTTTGTGGTGATTTAATTATTAAACAATTAGCTAAATATAACATTAGGACCTTACAAATCCAAATTAATTATGGGTTAGCCTAAGATTAAATGAATTAGGGTACACATTATGAGACAAGCCGTGTTAAATTGAATTTAAGACAAATTAAGCAACATAAGAATTTTATGCGGGGAATCACAACGAGTGTGACCTCGACGACAGGTATGGTCATCAAAGACTACCTAAGCCGTGAGGATGACACGTCGCCATGCACGCAACCTAAGACGTAGTCTCTTACCTATGATCCCCAATGACGACTTCGATGTAGGGATGTAGTAGTGCCTTTGTACCCCTACCCTTTCAGGAATTTTCCTCGGTATCAGGTAAAGCTCGTTTACAGGCGAAGAAAGAAACATAATTCCCCTCAACCTGTAGATATGAGTATGTGTTTAATTGTGACCTCGGTAAAACATGAACCATGTACTAATGATGGATTATGCCATGATACAAGATAACCATGGAAAGAACGCGAGCAGGTCAAGGATGAGGCCGGGAAACGACGTCTGAGCAGAATGTGCTGACACCATCACCGGAGACGGTTCTCATTTTGCGCTCCCTTGAGGAAATAAATGAGACACTCAAGGGACTTCAGAGGGAAAGCGCTACACCAGAGGGAGAGGTTGAGGCCTCGCATTTCAGGGAGGGTGACCCTGAAATACCATTGATACTATTACAGAGAGCCCCTCATCAGGACATCACGAGGGAGCTTCAGAAAATCAGGCTTCCAGATTTTTCTGGTGGTCGCGGAGGGGTATGAGTAGAGACATGGTTGGAAGGGATCACCAGGTGTTTAGCATTGCAGGAGGACACTTCCACTTCAAAATCCAAAATAACCATATTTCAGTTGAAGGACAATGCTCTAAACTGGTGGGGAAACCAAGAAATGAAACAACGACTTACCCCAGACACTGTTCCATGGGTTCTATTCGTGGATAAGTTTAGAGGGAAGTACTTTCCATCCTTCTACCAAGAACAATAGGCATGAGCATTTCACGCCTTGGTTCAAGGGAATATATCGTTGGAGTAATATGAGGTAAGATTCACGAAACTGGTTAAGTATGTCCCCTGCTTGGACACCAATCAATGCTAGGGTGAGTGCTTTTTGTACAGGCTCAATCCTAGGATACGAGCCCAAGTATGGATGTGAAAACCCACTTTAGTTGCCGAGGCAGTCAAATGCACTTGTTGTACTGAAGAGATGTTGGGTGGGAAACCCTTAAGGATATTCAATACTCAACAATCAAGATTCATAGGAAAGGCCCCTCGAACCTACCCTAGAGGAGGGTATGCAAGGCCACCTCCCTATGGAAACATGTCTACACCTAGAGTTGCGGCAATAGATAGATCAATCGCAGCTAGTACAGTGTCCCAATCTACAACATGAACTCACCAGGGTACAAGAAATTATTGAGGAGTAGTTGGTAGGGCAAGGGTATCCACGGGAAGGAACCCCTCTCATAGGTCTCAATAGGTCATATTACCTACATCGTTACAGGTTTCTTGCTGGGGGTGTGGGGGTCCACACTACTAGTGAGACTATTCCGAGTTACGATCTGGTATAGTGCATCGAGAAGGAAAGGCCTCGATGAGGAGTGGAGGAAGTAAGCATCAAATCTCGAGAACATTGCATAATAATCAGGCTAAAAACCAGTCAACGGTGGTGGAGTCAACATGTATAATTAATGATGTTAAACTCAGATTATTGTTTGAATCTGGTGCTACTGACAGTTTTATTTCTCCATATGCATTAGATAAATGTGTATTGGTATCCTGCGAACACAAGGATTTCAACTCAGTCTAAATGGCTTCAGGGGTAAAACAAGCAGTAGGACCTGTAATGTCCCCGACCCTCCGACCGAGTAAGAGGACGCTACTAAACACCAAACATCCGGGCATCTAGCCCCATGAACATGATCATACCTATAATGCTGAGGCAAGCTACTTAAAACATAAAACAGACTACGATGCATAATTGTTCATATACATAGTGGAAGCAAAACAACATTCATTCATATACGATTCAGCATTCAACATGTCCATCATCATAATTCATTAACAGTAAATATGATTGCAAAACAGATTAGTCAAGAATACTTATCTTATGAGAACTGCCCCGCAACCAGCTACGTCGCTATAACGTTCCACCCAACCATAGGCCCGCGTGCTCTTTAATCTCTCAGCAACGTTGCCACCCCCGAGCCGAGCATGATTCCCCAAGGAATGAGGAACTAGCAGGCTTAAACATAGCCAATGATAACAATACCACAAGGAAACACAGTTTAGCCAAGCCAACACAGATGGGTTTATCAGGCGAACAACGGATCAGCCAAGCCAACAAAGTTGGGTTTATCAGGCCATCCAGGAGCTGGGAAAGGCTAAATGCTAAACTGGTGAGCTCCTTGAAGAGATAAGGACACCTATACCAAAACTAGCCTGACTTCTAGAACACCCACACACTCCCAACACAAGGAAATCGGTCCTTTCTCTGCGACGCAGTCCCTCAGGCCCTGACCTCCCTTCCAGAGCTATTTAGGGGTTGTGGAGAAGAAATCCAACCCTCTATCTCTGTTTGTGTTGTTCCCAAACACACCAGGTTTATCAAGCACATCACGCCCTCATTCACCACTCCAATGCAGTCCGAGGACAAACCACTGCGTGCATACAACAAACAAGCACTTCACAGCTTGAACAGGGGAAGACAAATCCCTGAATCGTTCTTGGCCCTATCGTGGCCAAAACGATTCCTCAGCAACGTACAATAGCCCAAAACGCAAAAGGAGACATAGCCCAACAAAAAGTGAACAAGACCACAGCCAATCGTTTAGTGAAGAAATCACAGACAACAATCGTGGAAAGACAAATTGAAGCCTCGGCACCTTTACACAGTTGGCAATGGAGGAGTAAAACACAGCCTCTCTATGTGAATAGGAGTAAAACACCTCACAGTTTGATAATATGAAAAGGGAGGCGACTCTTTGCAAAGATCGGAGGAACAACCTATTCCCAGACCAGCAATCCGCGAGAGAAAGGAGAACCAATGAACGAACCCCCACACAAGGATCATGAATCCTTTTATCTCAGCCCATGTGAGTAAAAAGAACTGCTTGCGATGGAGAGAGTGCAGTCATGGAGAGAATGGGATTGTGGGCATAGTGGTTTTCCTGCCAGCGTGAGGGTCAGCCTGGTGGAGTGTGCATGTGGGCAAGGACTGGTAGTCTTGCCACACTCCACTGCCAGCAATAACTGCCTTAGTGAACAACAAAACATTTAAGGTGGTAGTTGGATAAGACAAGGGAATGTGAGCAAATTAAACAGGGTGGAGACACATGGCTTTTCCCTCATGGGCTCAAGGTTCCCCCCCTTATCCTTATAAAATCATGCCCGTTTCAATTTGGTTGTAGTGAACATAGCTGGTTGGGGTTATTTAATTAAATTGCATACTTACATGATGCCACAATGTTAATATGCGCCTTATATCCTGATATACTATCGGCAATGATTCCAATCGCTGAACATAACAAAACCAAATCGATGGTGGGGATTTTGCCGTTAGCTCCACACCATGACTAATTACAATATATATATATATATATATATATATATATATATATATCATGTATATTTAGTGCATTGGGGTCAAAACCGGGGATGTTACATTCTCCTCCCCCTTCAATAGCACTGTCCTTAGTGCTTTACAAAATTGAACAAAATGCTACACTGGTATCGCCTCAGTGTTCCGCAGAATTGAACAAAAATGGATGTGCCAATCGCATGGCATCCTCCAGCTCCCATGCAGCCTCTTCAGGTCCATAGTGCTCCCATTGCACCTTTACCTACCCTATGGCTCGGTTTCAGAGCATTGTGACCTTCCTGTCGAGGATGTGCATTGGCTCAATTTGGAACTCTCCCTTGGGTTTCACCTGAATCACATCCCAATTTATCACATGGTTAGGATCATGTACATATCTCTTAAGAAAATAAACATGAAAAACATTATGAGCTCTAGTGCTAGTATGTAATGCAAGTCTATATGCAACTGGCCATATTCTTCCAAGAACTTCAAACGGCCCACATATCTTGGTGACATCTTGGCACAGCTTCCAAGCTTCAAGGAACTCTTCCTTTCCCTCACTCTAAGGTAAACATGATCCCCAATGCTGAACTCCCTGTTCACCCTATGCTTATCTGCATAGCTTTTCTGTCTGTCCTGTGCTGCTTTCAGATTCTGTCTGATCTTTACAACCTCCTGTTCCATTTCCTTGAGCAGTTATGGACCAATCACAACCCTATTTACTGGATTATCCCAAGTCACTGGTGTCCTACACCTTCTGCCATACAAAGCCTCATACGGACTCATCCCCAAGGATGCATGCTGTCCATTGTTATAAGCAAACTCTACCAAGTGTAAGTAATTTTCCTGCTTGGTTGGTTTGTCAATCACGTACATGCAAAGCATATTTTCCAGTACTCGATTAACTCTCTCTGTCTGCCCATTTGCTTGAGGATGGTATGCAGTGCTGAAATTTAGCTTTGTACCCAAATCTGCAAACAACCCCTTCCAAAAATTGGAGGTGAACTTGACATCTCGGTCAGAAACTATTGCCTTCGGCAATCCATGCAATTTGAAAATCTCCTTCATGAAGATCTTGGTAATGTCATCAATCTTATGTGTAGACTTCACTGGTATAAAATGTGCTGCCTTTGTCAACTTGTCTACTACAACCATGATGGAATCATGTTGTCTCCAAGTCATCAGAAATCCTGTAATAAAATCCATGGAAATAACTTCCCATTTCCATTCTGGAACTGGCAAAGGCTGCAACAAGCCTGTTGGATGTTGATACTCAACCTTTACCTGTTGACATTTCATGCACCTTGAAATGTACTTAGCCATGTCCTTTTTCATTCTTGGCCAAAAGTACTACTTTCTGGCGGTAGCAATTGTCTTCTGGTATCCTGGGTGACCAGGATACAGAGTTTGATGGATTTCATCCATAACAACTCTCCTCAAATCTGCTACATTCAGAATATAAATTCTACCTTTATAAGTAAGAAGTCCATCTTCTTCCAATTTATATTCCTCATACCTCTTCTCAAGACTTTGCTGCTGCAATTTGTCTTTTACCTGTTCATACAATTCATCTCCAGTAGTATGATTAACAATCTGCTGCCTCAAATCTGATTGACAAATACTAAGAGATGCCACATGCATTTCCTGCACCTTCCTGCTGAGTGCATCACTACCTTATTCTATTTCCCCTTTATGTGCTTGATTTCAAAATCAAACTCGCATAAAAATTCCAGCTATCTTGCCTGCCTAGCATTCAGAGTAGGCTGGTCAAACAAATACTTCAGACCACAATGGTCTGTTTTGAGTTCAAATCTTCTACCCATCAAGTAATGCCTCCACATCTTGAGAGCATGTACTATGGCTGTAAGCTCGAGATCATGAGTGGCATAGTTCTTCTTATGCTCCTTCAGCTTTCTTGACTCATAACATATCACGTGGTTGTCTTGCATAAGGACTCCTCCAAGCCCTTATCTGCATGCATCAGTACACACCACAAAGTATTTCTCTGGATCTGCAACTTTCAATACTGGTGCATTGGTGAGAAGATTCTTTAATTTCTGGAAGCTTTCTTCACACCTCGATGTCCATTCGAACTTTATCCCCTTCTTTTGCAAAGAAGCGATGTCATGTGTGACTTTGGAGAATCCCTCAATGAATCTTCTGTAATATCCTGCAAGTCCCATAAAATTTCTTACATCCGTCACATTTCTTGTAGTAGGCCAATTCATAATGGCTTCAATCTTCTCAGGGTCTACTGATATACCCTCTTCTGAGATAATGTGACCAAATACTGTGTTCTATCTCTGTAGAAGTCACACTTGCTCATTTTTTCATACAGCTGATGCTCCCTGAGCAATTGCAATGTCAATCTCAAATGCTCTTCATGTTCTTCCTCATTCTTAGAATAAACAAGAATGTCATCAAGGAAAACAAGAAGAAACTTGTCCAAATACTTACTGAAGACACTATTCATAAAGCACATAAATGTAGCTGGTGCATTGGTGAGACCAAATGGTACCACTACAAAATCATAATGCCCATACCTTGTCTTGAAGGCTGTCTTATGAATGTCTTCGTCCTTGATTCTCACATGATGATAACCAGACCTCAAGTCAATCTTGGAAAATACCTTTGCTCCTCTCATTCGATCAAAGAGGTCATCAATCCTAGGCAAAGGATATTTATTTTTCACAGTAACTTTGTTCAACTGTCTGTAATCAATACATAACCTGAGTGTACCATCTTTCTTCTTTACAAACAAAATCGGTGCTCCCCAAGGAGACACACTTGGTCGGATATACTTCTTTTCCAGCAACTCTTGCAGTTGCATCTTCAACTCTAGAATCTCCGGTGTACTCATCCTGTAGGGTGTCTTGGACACTGGTGCCGCTCCTGGCACAAGTTCAATGGTGAAATCAATGTCCCTCTTTGGAGGAAGCCCTGGAATCTCATCAGGAAACACATCCTTGAATTCCTATAACACCTGATAGTCCTCCAGCCTAGGATTTTCATCTCCTGTTGGCTCCAAAATATGAGTTGCATACAACTGGAAACCCTTCCTACAGAACTTCTTCAGCTGTATTGCTGAAACCTGCCTTACTGAAATTACCTTTGGAATACCTTTCACAACTACTGGGTTTCCTTCTTCATCCATGCATTCAAAAGTCTTGTTATAACAGCCAAGCTTTACTCTGTGAGACTCTAACCAATCCATTCCAATGAGAACGTCATAGGAACCAAGCGGTAGAACATTCATATCTACACAAGTGATCAATCCATTCATGACCAATGGACATTTCTCTACCACTTCACTAACTTTTCTCTTAGTTCCAGTGGCTAGCTGAACTAACCAAGATTTCCTATGCTTTACTTTCTTAAAAGCACAAATCTCCACTACTCTAGGAGTAATGTAACTGTGAGTAGAACCAGGGTCAATCAAAATAGAAACAGATTGCTCAACAATCTTACCGGCAACTTCAGCCACAGTTGACTGGTGATCTGCCTGATGGTCCTCCAGTGCTGCATAGATCATAGAAACTGCCCTTGCTATTTCACCAACTGTTTCTGCTTCTTGAATGTTGTACGCTGGCCTTGCAGTCTTATTCTTGAGTGGACAATATTTGCGCAGGTGGGGTCCTTCACATTTCCAACATTTGAGTGGCCTTATATCCTGTTGTGGATCCTTAGGCTTTTCCCATGACACTCCAACTGGCTTACTCTCAGCTTGGATGGCTGCTTCTGCTGGTTCCTGAATTTAGAAGGTTTGAAACCTTTCTTTCTCTGGTCAAACTTCTCATTCTTCTTGTCCTTCCATGCTTTATGGTAATCAGATTTACCTTTGCTTTCCTCATAGTAATACTTAGCCTTCCTTATTGCTTCTTCAAGAGTTCTAGGTTCATAAAACTCAATTCTATCTTTGTAAGACTGAGGCAATCCACTCAGAAACCGCTGGACCTTCGCTTTTTCATCTATGATATACCAGACATACCTCAACAATTCCAAGAACTTATTTTCATATTCATCGATGGTCTGCTGTCCCAATCTCAGCTCATGGAACTCCTTAATCTTATCATTATAATACCTGTGAGAGAGGTATTTCTGCTTAAAATACTTCTTGAACTGTTTCCACTTCAGTTTCCTTTCACTGATCCTCTTTACTTGCTTGAAGTGTTCCCACCAAATGGATGCTCTTCCATTTAGATTGAATATGGCAACTCTTGCCTTCATGTTTCCTTAGTAATCCTACACTTGGAAGTACTTCTTTATCCCAAGAAGCCAAGCTTCAGCCTCTTGTCCCATTTTTATCTCACCATCAAATGTAGGAGGTTTAGCTTTCTTAAATTCATCCTGAGAGTGATCCCTATGGTGTCTTCTTCTTTTCCTTTTGTGAGAAGATGAGCTTGTATCTCCACTGGATTCTTCAGAACCAGATGATCCACTAGAAGTCCTTCTCCTTCTCCTAGTGCTGCTCTTACTGCCTTCCGGTCTTGCTGTACTTCGTCCAGATTCTATTTTTCTCTGTAAATCTGTCAAACTCTGCAACATGGAAGCATTCAACTGATGCTACTCTTCCTAGGCTTTAAGCAGGCTTCGCATGGTGGCTGCAACCTCGAACGGTGTCTCCTGGAATCTTCTTCCATTAGACTCTATGTGGTCATTTCCATTATGGACATTTTCTCCCATGTCATCTCCCACATGCTCGTAAGAATTCTGAGCATCATATCCATCATGGGTGCTGATGACTGAACCACTCCTTGCTTTACCACACTGTTCTACCGGGAATACTTCTCTTGGAGGTGATTATGATTCTGAAAATGTGTTAGTAGCAAACTGTTAGATACATATCATTAATATAAATCAGAACTACTTACCTTCCACTTCTGGAAATTCATAAAATAACAATTTCGTTAAAACACAAAATTTTCTCTCATCTTGTTCAACCCTGTAATCTACTCACAGCCTGCTGAAAAATCCACTAAAAAACAGCTGGAAACTGCTGAGAAAATCACTTTGAAAAATCCAAAATTTCCTTTGGCCCAATCATACCCTTTCCCAACAATTTTTCTGACACTCCTGTAGTCGAAACACCTAACATTTTGCTATATCGGACCTTCAGTCCCTTGAGCTTCCGGATTGTTCACCTATTTCCTTCCACTGTATCAGGCCTGTAGTGGTCTAATACCCCGAGTTTTATCGGCGGTGAGGACCATTTACCGCATCGGCGGGGAAACCAACTAATCCGCTGCATCGACGGTCGGGTGCTTTAGTGCATCGAGTATCTAGTTGTCTATGGTTCCGCAATGGCGGCCAACGACCCTTCTGTGTCTTCCGCGGCCACAAGCCTATCGACGCTCAGAAGCACTAACTGTTGCGGCGTCAGGCGGTTAGTCTTCTAGGCAGCCGCAATGGCGGTTCATCATCCGTTAAATTTTTCCGATCGGTGGTCAGAAGCACAACTAATACGGCTTCGGCAGTCGAAACCTTTTTTCGTCGAAAGATTAGTGCTCTATACTTACGCAACGGCGGGCGCACGAACCACTAACTCCTTCCGATGTCATCGACGACCAATACAACTAACTTCCGTCAATCATCGATGTGTTTCAACACTTAGAATTTTTTTTGAAATTTCTTCTTTGGATTGGTTCTTCCTTCAAGTAATGTTCGCCGATCCACTTCACTAGCCTCGACAGCTTCATCTTCTATGCGTCGGCGATCCCAACAACTATTCATCGGCGATCCCAAACACTATTCCTTCCGATCGTCGATGATCTCGTTCCTTAGAAAATTTTTGGAAACTTTTCTCCTTTGTCTTCCATTGCATCGGTCGTTGGAACAACTATCCTCTGCGGCATCGACGGTCGGGGACTCTATCCGTCGGAAGGATAGCCCTCTAGCCATCCACAACGGTGGCGCACAATCAGCTAACTTCTTTCGATGTAGTCACCGAACTTTTCTCCACATCGGCAACTTGATCATCTAAGCATCGGTGATGCGATTAACTAATCATCGCCGATCGCCGATGATTTCACTACTTCATAATTTTTTTTGAAATTTCCTCTCCGCTGCGCGTGAGCTTCAGACTAACATTCCGTCGTGTCGGAAGAACTTCTCACTTAGTTTTCCGATGAGCCGACAATTTTGGCACTTAGAAAATTTTTGAAAATTTTCTTGTCATTCATTCCTTTTCTCCTGGTTTCTTCTGGGCAGCAAGCACCCTGCCTCTGTTAGCTTCTTCTCACGGCCCTCAGGGCCCCAAATACTGCAACATAAGCTCTGTCACTGCATCTTCACGGCCCATTCAGGCCCATGCTGCAACCAGAGCTCTGATAGCATATTGTAACATCCTCGACCCTCCGACCGGGCAAGAGGACGCTACTAAACACCAAACATACGAGCATCTAGCCCCATGAACATGATCATACCTATAATGCTGAGGCAAGCTACTTAAAACATAAAACATACTACGATGCATAATTATTCATATACATAGCGGAAGCAAAACAACATTAATTCATATGCAATTCAGCATTCAACATGTCCATCATCATAATTCATTAATAGTAAATATGATTGCAAAACAGATTAGTTAAGAAAACTTATCTTATGAGAACTGCCTCGCAACCAGCTACGTCACTGCAACGTTCCACCCAACCATAGGCCTGCATGCTCTTTAATCTGTAAGCAATGTTGCCACCCCCGAGCCGGACATGATTCCCCAAGGAATAAGGAACTAGTAGGCTTACACATAGCCAAGGATAACAAAACCACAAGGAAACACAGTTCAGCCAAGCCAACACAGATGGGTTTATCAGGCGAACAATGGATCATCCAAGCCAACAAAGTTGGGTTTATCAGGCCATCCAGGAGATGGGAAAGGCTAAATGATAAGCTGGTGAGCTCATTGAAGAGCTAATGACACCTACACCAAAACTAGCCTGACTTCTAGGACACCCACACACTCCCAACACAAGGAAATCAGTCCTTTCTCTACAACGCAGTCCCTCAAGCCCTGACCTCCCTTCCAGTGCTATTCAGGGGTTGTGGAGAAGAAATCCAGCCCTCTAGCTCTGTCTGTGTGGTTCCCAAACACACCGAGTTTATCAAGCACATCAGGCCCTTATTCACCACTCCAATGCAGTCCGAGGACAAACCACTGCGTGCATGCAACAAACAAGCACTTCACAGCTTGAACAGGGGAAGACAAATCCTTGAATCGTTCTTGGCCCTATCGTGGCCAAAATGATTCCTCAGCAACCTACAGCAGCCCAAAACACAAAAGGAGACGCAGCCCAACAAAAAGTGAACAAGACCACATCCAATTGTTCAGTGAAGAAATCACAGACATCAATCGTGGAAAGACAATATTGAAGCCTCGACACCTTTACACAGTCGACAATGGAGGAGTAAAACACAGCCTCTGTTTGTGAACAGGAGGAAAACACCTCACAGTCTGATAATATGAAAAGGGAGGTGACTCTCTGCAAATATCGGAGGAAGAACCTATTCCCAGACCAGCAATCTGTGAGAGAAAGGAGAACCAACAAACGAACCCCCACACAAGGATCGTTAATCCTTTTATCTCAGCCTGCATGAGGAAAATGAACCGCTCGCGATGGAGAGAGTGCAGTCGTGGAGAGAATGGGATCATGGGTGTAGTGGTTTTCCTGCCAATGTGAGGGTCATCCTGGTGGAGTGTGCGTGTGGGCAAGGGCTGGCAGTCCTGCCACACTCCACTGCCAACAATAACTTCCTCAACGAACAACAGAACATTTAAGGTGGTAGTTGGATAAGACAAGGGAAGGTGAGCAAATTAAACAAGGTGGAGACACATGGCTTTTCCCTCATGGGCTCAAGGTTTGACATTCCCCCCTTTATCCTTAGAAAATCATGCCCGTTTCAATTTGGTTGCAGTGAACATAGTTGGTTGGGGTTATTTAATTAAATTGGATAGTTACATGATGCCACAATGTTAATATGCGTCGTA
>LPNX010279285.1:208724-328768 GCA_001517045.1 Pseudotsuga menziesii | reverse complement strand
ATATATATATCATGTATATTTAGTGCATCGGGGTCAAAACCGAGGATGTTACAGGACCTAGTGTTGACAACTGTATGGTAGATCTCAGGGTATGTGTTACATAATTCAAAGTGTATGTCACCTCCCTTGGAACTTATGAACTTATTATAGGTATGAACTGGCTTGAGGAACATCAAGATTTCCTCGACTATTATGAAAAGAAGGTCCTTTGTGTTGATGACAAAGGGAAGGCCATTGAGATTCAAGGTATAAAATGGAAGGTGTATCTACGTTTCATCTGAACGATGAACTTAAAATGATGTATGAGGCAAGGATGTCAGTTATATATCGTTGAAGCCGTAAGTAATGAGAAGGAACCCTCATTAAATCAATACTCAGTGTTAGCTGAATTCAGTGATGTCTTTCCCAAATAATTTCCTGGGTTACCTCCTGAGAGAGAACTTGATTTTACCATCGAGATTAAACCCGGTTCTGAGCCAACATCATAGACACCTTACAGGATGATGGCCACAAAGCTGTGCGAGTTGAAAATGCAGCTGAAGGAATTGTTGGACCTAGGATTCATAAGGCCAAGTATTTATCCATGGGGTGCACCAGTAATATTTGTAAGGAAGAACATGGTTTCTTGCGTCTTTGCATAGATTACATAGATTTGAACAGAGCAACTGTGAAAAACAGGTACTCAATACCTCAAATTGATGACCTCTTCGATCAGATGAAAGGGGCAAAGGTATTTTCAAATATAGACCTGCAATCAGGTTACCACCAACTTAGGGTCAAGGAAGGTGATATACCTAAGACAACATTTCGAACTCAGTTTGGGAACTATGAGTTCGTGGTGTTACCCTTTGGCTTGACTAATGTGCCGACTGTATTCATGAGCCTCGTTAATAGTGTGTTTAGAAAATACTTAGATCGGTTTGTGCAAGTCTTCCTCGACGATATCCTTATCTACTCCAAGAACAAAAGAGAGCATGATGAACACTTGCGAATAGTGTCGTCATGCTTGAGAGAACGCAAGTTGTCCAAGTGTTCTTTCTATAAAAAGGAGATCCATTATCTAGGGCATATAATTTCTGGCGAGGGAATTTCTGTGGATCTAGAAAAGGTGAAATCCATAGAGGATTGGACTGTGCCAAGGAATGCGCATGAAGTAAGGAGCTTCATGGGTTTATCATGATACTATATAAGGTTTGTGGAAGGATTCTAAAGAATAGTGAAACCCATAACTACTTTGCAGCGCAAGGGTATCAGATATGAATGGACCGAAGAATGCGATGTTGTATTCTCTAAACTAAAAGAATTACTGACGAGTGCATCGATTCTATGGGTTCTAGATATGGAGAAAGATTGAACCAGTTTGCACGGATGCCTCAAGGCAGGGTTTGGGCGTTGTGTTAATGTAAGAAGGCGGAGTAATAGCTTATGCGTCAAGAAATTTAAAACCTCATGAAGAGAATTACCCTACCCATGATTTAGAATTAGCAGTAGTGATGTTAGCCCTAAAGCTTTGGAGACATTACCTTATTGGGCGAAGCTTTGAGCTCAAATCAGATCACCAAAGCCTTAGGCACCTCTTCGCTCAAAGAGACCTAAATACCAGGCAGAGGTGATGGAGTGAATTTATGAGTGAGTATGATTTTGAGATTTCATACATCAAAGGGAAGGAGAATGTAGTAGCCGATGCCTTAAGCAAAAACCACGGATTTTCTCTCTCATACCTTTAAAGGTATATTTAAAGGAGAGAGTAATAAGGAAACTAGTCAGAGACAGTTGGTACCTAAAGGCCATGTCGGCACTCCAGTAGGGAAGGCATATGGAGTCTAAATTTGAAGGGTATGAGCTAGAAGTAGATGGGTTATTGCAATATCAAGGGAGAATGTATATCCTCGAGGAGGGAGATATTAGAGAAACTATACTTAAGGAATCCCACAGATTAGTCTATTGTGCACATCTAGGAGTAAAGAAGATGTATGCAGATATGAAAGAACTCTTATTTTCAGAGGGAATGAAGTAGGACGTGGTTAGATTCGTTGCTAGGTGTCTTGAGTGTCAGCAGGTCAAAGTTGATCATCACCACTCGACAGGACTGTTACAACCACATGACGTTCCTATGTTAAAGTGGGAAGTTATTTCGCTGGAATTTGTGGTAGGATTGCCTCTTACCTCTCATAGGCATGATGCCATTATGGTCGTTGTCGATAAATTGACCAATACTACTCACTTTATTCCAGTTACGGAAATCTATGATGTTGCAGATATTACACGTGTATTCATAAGTGAGATTGTTCATCTTTATGGATTTCCCAAAAATATTATCTCGAATAGGGATGCTCGATTCACATCTAGGTTTTGAACAAGTTTGCGGTCGGATTTATGAACTCAGTTGAATTTGAATTTCAGCACAACTTACCATCCAGAAATAGATGGCTAGACAAAAAGAGTGAATAAGGTGATGGAGGAAATGATAAGGATGTATGTTATGGATCAACATACCCATTGGGAAAAGCATTTACCCTTAGTAGAGTTTGCTTACAATAATAGTTACCACAACTCAATTGGTATGCCACCTTATCAAGCCTTATATGAGAGGCCATGCAGAACACCACTACGTTGGGAAAGGTTAGAAGATTGAGTGATTGTGGGACTTGAGTTGATTCATGAGATGGAAGAGCAGGTGATTTAGGTTAGACAACGGTTAAAGGAAGCTCATGATAGGCAAAAGAGTTATGTCGATACACATAGGGTTGACGGAAACTAGAAAGTGGGAGACGCAATTTTCATACGAATCAGGCCTGATAAGAGTACCATCAGGTTTGGGAAGGGGACAAAGTTGTCACCTCTATTCATAGGACCCTTTGAAATTCTAAAGAAAGTTGGACCTGTCGCGTATCGTCTTGCTCTGCCACCCCATTTGCATAAAAATCACAATGTATTTCATGTATATGTTTTACGACATTATATATCAGATGAGTCTCATAAACTAAATTGGAAGGAACCGCAGGTTTCAGACGAGGGAACCATCAAGGCCGAACCATTACGTATATTGAACCACAAGGCTAGATAACTCAGGCACCGTTTGGTGGACCAAGTTAAGTTCCAGTGGGACAAGCATACCCCAGGTTCTGCTACCTGGGAGGACGAAGAGACCATGCGTCATGATTTTCCCACACTATTTTGATTATAACTTTAGGACAAAGTTTCCTGAAGGGTGGGTGTATGTAACACCTCGCTTTGACCTTATTACCTAGACTATCCTTACTGGATGTATTTATTATTATTGTGTAGCTTCATCAGTAGAAGACATTGTGGACATATGGATTTAATATTTGCGGAATTTATATCTATGTGTGTGATGTTAATATTATGAGTTATGAACTTGTTTTGATTACCTCTTTGGCATGCAAATTCAATAGATTATGGTACATGGATACTGATTTAAGTTATGTTCAAGTAAATGATTACGATGCTAGATGCATGGTGCAAATGATTATATTGTTGTTGTTAGTATTAGAAAATTATGTATGGACATGTCGTCGATTATACGACATTTTGTGATGAGACTAAACAACAGGTTTAAAAGAACTAAAAGCTAGATGAGCTCCACAAAGTGGAAGTACCTCGACGATATGATTTCAAAAGATATGGTATGAGAATGAATTGTTATTGCTGTATTTGATTATTGTTATTATCACGATGTGTGTGCTGGTGTGGAGTTTCAAGAAACTCAACCACCCAAATTGGTTATTCGATGACAAAACCTAAGTACGACAGTCACAAAGTAGTCACTATGTTGAATGCAGACTTAGTCTCTTGTTCCATTGGGGGGGGGTGGAGGAATTACCCACTGTTATACCCGAAACCTAGAGTCATGGGAGGGTTGTGCTGCAGTACACTCCCTAAGGTGTGTGATGATGACTAGTGGATGCTTGCTGGGGAAGCTTGGTCGATAGAGTCGACACTTCCGCTCACAGGTTCTAACTAGAGTTAGGTCATGTAGTTGACGCTCCAGGGTAGTCCAGCAGAGGAAGGATAGGATGTGGAAGTTAGTTGTAAATTATATAGAACGAAGTAGGTAGATAGGAATTCCATGGAAGTTTTCGAAGGGAAACTGATTAACTGTGTGTTGAAACCCTTTGCTTGATTCTTATGTGGTGTCTCATTATGTTTTGTTGGTGTCATGGCCTATTATGATATGAGTTAGCATCTAAACCTTGCAAATTCATGTTTAAGTGTGTGTCGACATATAGTAACTTATGTTATTATGTGTGATGTGTGGTTGAGTACTATTAGCATACCTACACGACGTATGTAAGCATTAACTATGCTTACATAACTCGACTATATATATGTTTGTATAAATGGTATGCCATGCTATTATAATTAGGACTTCATGTTTTGTAATTGTGTCAATTTAAATTATATTTGTTATTGATCAGGTTAGGAACTGACATAATTAGGTCAATTTATTAGTAAGGGGTTTGATTATGATTAAGGTTGGTTAATGATTGTGGTCATCATTAAATAAATATTATTTAAGTTAATTACAATTACTTAGTATGATTGCTAAATGTGGTGCTAATTAATAAATGAATAATGATCAAGTTCTAATGAGGATTAATGTCAATTAATGTTGATTAATGCTAATTCATAATGCAAATGGTGTTATTTATGCTATTAAGATTTGATTAACTTAGTTGTTGAATAAGTTCATGGTTACTAAATCATTAAATAAAGTATTAATGTGGTTGATCATTGTTAATCACTTTATTATCAACTTGATTAATAAATGCTAATTAAAGGATGAATTATAATAGTTCCATGAATGGTGATTATGATTAATTGTAATTAATTAGGATTAATTAGAATATGGTAATTTATCAGTATTAATTAGGATTATTATAACTAATTAAAAACTAATGAGAAAGTGGTGTTATTTGAGTATTAATCATGATTAATTATAGCTAAGGTTATTGTAACTAGGTTTGAATGTTGAATGTGGTAATTAGTTCCATGAATAATTATTATAATGGATTATAATTAATTAGGATTAGTCAAAATGTAGTAAGTAATAAACATTAACTAATAACTTAATCACAAATAATGTTTAATAGTTAAATAAGGTAAATAGCTTCGTAAATGATCTTTAAAATTTATTTAGTTGATACATAAATAAATGAGTCTTAATGACATTTATGCTAGACGGCGGGATATAATAATGATTACATAAATGACATTTTGTTATTATTATTATTAAATATATATTAATGTGAGGTGATAATATTGACTACGTATACGAACTTGTTTTATGTTGAAAGAATGGTAAGCAATGGATGGCGGTCTAACTTATTATTATTTTATAATAAAGTGATTGACTTACAAGTAACCACATGAATCCACATGGTTAGGGGAATTATGGGAACTTGACTGGGTGGATGAAAGGGGAGTTGAAGAATTAATGATTGGGATAAGGTAGTAATGAAGGCATGGAGAGTCAGTGAAGAGTAGGATATGGGGGGTAGAATGTGGAGGTTTTGGGGGATCAAAAAAGAGGAGGAAGAGGGAGCAAAAGTCATTTTGAAATTTTCAAAGGAAAGGAAGATTTTGTCACTGGATGGATTGTACTCAGGTTTTGGGACCGGGGGTCCAAGAACTGAGTTCTTGGAGCCAGGAAGTCGACGAGACTACCCTAGTTGGCAGGGCGGAAGATTGGTTTGGCCGGCTGAGCTTTCTGTTGCTGTCAAAGGGCTTGTAGGTTGCACGACCAAGGAGCTTGAAGGGACCAATTACTAAAGGAACAAACTACTAAATATACATGTATTTTAAATACTATTTCAAATTATAAATCAAAGAATAACTGTTTGAACATGTCTCAATGAGTATATTATTCTGTCAAATTGATTGTACAAAAAAATTATGAATATGATATGTTGTAATATTTTTGTATCAAAATTTTTATTTGTTTTATACCTGCATCACAAATTTAGATGAATCAAACAAGTTAGCAGGTTAACTTAGAACCAATTGATAAAACAAAAACATCAAAGGTTAGATTCTTATTAAACTAAGGACCGGGTCATGTCCTACAAATCATGTCTACCCCGTTGGGTTACTAAGACAATTAAAGCTACTAGAGATGATGCAAAATATATTATTGACTCAAGGAAGACTAGAAATAAAAAATAATGTGGTAGTGTTTCTCTAATGGTAAGTGTACTAAAGGCATGTGATGCAGATACATATGTAGAAGCACATAGTCAAACTGAATGGGAGAACACCATCACTGAAGAATATTATTCCTTGACGATGAATAAAACATGGGATATAGTTTCTTGACTGCAATGAAAGAAAATAGTGAAATGTCAATGGGTCTATATAAGCAAATTCACATCTCATGGTGTTATTGAATGGCACAAGGCTTGTTTGGTTGTGGATATTTTCTTAACAATAAGGCATTGACTACACCAAAAATATTTTCCACTGTTGCAAATATGAACTAAGTTCGGATAATTCTTTTACCTGCTGCTTGACTTGGATGGGAGGTACATTAAATGGATGTCAAAAATGCTTTTATTCATGGATATTTGAATGAATAAATCTATATGGAGCAACCTCCTTGTATTAAGAAGGATTCCACTATCATTCTTGTCTTATTTGTCGATGAACAAATCCTTGTATGGTTTGAAATACGCCCCTAAGGTTTGGGATGTGAAGATTGATTTTTCCTCTATTAATATTGGTTTCAAATGTTGTGCATCATATTATAGCATTTATGTTTTACATGTAAATGGTGAAACCTTAATTGTTTTTTATTATGTGGATGCTTGAGGCATTATTGCCAACAATTTGAATTTGATATTGGGTTTAAGAAACAATTAACCAATACCTTTGAAATGATTGATCTTGGATTACATTTCTTTTTGGTCATTCAAGTTCTATAGATGGGTGATGATATCTTTATTTCTCAACCCAAGTATGTTACTAATGGATATTTTGCAAAAATATTTTCCACTGTTGCAAATATGAACTAAGTTTGGCTAATTCTTTTACTTGCTGCTTGACTTGGATGGGAGGTACATTAAATGGATGTAAAAAGTGCTTTTATTCATGGATATTTGAATGAAGAAATCTATATGGAGCAACCTCCTTGTATTAAGAAGGATTCCACTATCATTCTTGTCTTATTTGCCGATGAACAAATCCTTGTATGGTTTGAAATACGCCCATAAGGTTTGGTATGTGAAGATTAATTTTTCCTCTATTAATATTGGTTTCAAATGTTGTGCATCATATTATAGCATTTATGTTTTACATGTAAATGGTGAAACCTTAATTGTTTTTTATTATGTGGATGATTGAGTCATTATTGCCAACAATATGAATTTGATATTGGGTTTAAGAAATAATTAACCAATACCTTTGAAATGATTGACCTTGGATTACATTTCTTTTTGGTCATTCAAGTTCTATAGATGGATGATAGTATCTTTATTTATCAACTCAAGTATGTTACTAATGGATATTTTGCAAAAATATTTTCCACTGTTGCAAATATGAACTAAGTTTGGCTAATTTTTTTACTTGCTGCTTGACTTGGATGGGAGGTACATTAAATGGATGTCAAAAGTGCTTTTATTCATGGATATTTGAATGAAGCAATCTATATGGAGCAACCTCCTTGTATTAAGAAGGATTCCACTATCATTCTTGTCTTATTTGCCGATGAACAAATCCTTGTATGGTTTGAAATACGCCCCTAAGGTTTGGTATGTGAAGATTGATTTTTCCTCTATTAATATTGGTTTCAAATGTTGTGCATCATATTATAGCATTTATGTTTTACATGTAAATGGTGAAACCTTAATTGTTTTTTATTATGTGGATGATTGAGTCATTATTTCCAAGAATATGAATTTGATATTGGGTTTAAGAAACAATTAACCAATACCTTTGAAATGATTGAACTTGGATTACATTTCTTTTTGGTCATTCAAGTTCTATACATGGGTGATGATATCTTTATTTCTCAACCCAAGTATGTTACTAATGGATATTTTGCAAATATTCAAAATTAAAGACCGTGAAGCTTGTGCTACACCTTTTCAATTGAGAGTAAAGTTGAATAAGGGTTGTGACACATGTCCGTTGATAGTTGATCGAACATTTCCTTTTGTTGTTAGTGTGGTTTCTCTGTTTATGTAGGATCCTTGAGAAATCCAATAGAAGGTTGCAAAGAGATTACCTTATATCAAGGGAAATTATCAACTTTGTATAAATATTGCACTAATACCATAGAACCATTGGTCAATTACAATGACTTAGATTGGGCCTAGGATGGCAATGACATGAAGTTGATATCTGGCTATGTTTCACATTGGTTTAGGACCCTTGGTTTGGTCATGCGAGAATCATAGTGCGGTTTATCATTTAAACACATAAGTTGAATATTGTGGTGCGGTTAATGCTGACACACAAGCGATATGGATTTGATAGATCTTGGGAGAGCTTATTTTTTCAATTGATTATGATACTGGAATATTTTGTGATAACTAGAGTGCAACACAAGTTGTTGACAATCTTGTTGCACACAATAAGATGAAGCATGCAGAGATTCATGCTCACTACTTGAGACAATTGATATGATAATATGTTTTGAAGTTTGTTTATTGTAGAGTATATGATCATATTGTTGAATATTTATGAAGCCTTGACTAGAAGCTAAGTTTGTTAACCTTCGAACTATGGTTTGGATTCAAGAAGAAGCAATTATGGAGGGGGGGCGATGTACATAAGTAATTTCACCTCTTGAATCTCTAGAGTGTTGTGTTGATGGGGTGGTGTTGGAACATCGAGCCGTGTTAGTTAATCACACCTTTGTACCATCTAGAGACATATAGTTGACAATTGATAGTTGATTGAGTGGTCAACTAACGGTTTGACAGACCGGTGAAGGAGTCGATTTGCTGATCAATTGGTCGAATAGTTGGAATAGAACCGTTTACTATGTCAAGGGAGTTGCCTACATCTTGGAGCTAAAATGATGACCTTATGGGTTGAATATACAAGGTGATTTGTAGCTAATAAACAATGCATTTCGATATATTGTTAATTGTGATATACTATGTTGAAACGATGTTTTTATTTCACTTGGAAATATGCCAACGCCTGTTATTCCAGAGAATCAATGTATGGCCAGATTACATAATCCACTCAATCATTACATAGAGGCTTAACAAGAGCATCATGTCACTTACAAGAATTGAACCTAGGTAGGGAGGGTAACAATAATTCCTCTTAACCACCCAATCTACATCCAATGGACTAAGTGTTGAAATTATGTTTATCGACACTATCTCTTCTTGGAATAATTAGTTCTCTAGTCCTTCTAATTCTTTGGTTTCTATAACAAAATACATGTATAAGTAAAATATAAATATAATTGAAAATGAAGTGATAAGTAAATATATTTATAAACTTTAAAAATTACATCATTAATATAAATTATAATTTAAGTTTTTATATTATTTATTCATTTTATAATGTATTTGAATTTACTTAATGCCTTTTGATTTAAATGCATTTTAAGAGGTAACTAAATTAACTTAATTGAAACCTTGGAGTCCCATTAGATATGGACTTATCAAAATATGTAAGATAAGATTTGTCATTATGGTGTGCATATCAAATTATGTAAGATAATATTTGTCATTATGGTGTGCATGTGGGTCACGCAAAAATTGATAGGGATGTTGATATTTATCTTGTATTCATCTTAAATAATATTCAAATATATTTTTTCAAAAATACTTTTTTTATAAGTAATAGTTGTTTTGCGTGGTAAAATGCTCAGTTTGTGTGCTTGAGAACTAAAAATTAATAATATTGTTAATTTTATTTATTACATTGAAGATGTTTTGAAGGACGAAAAATATATAACATGCGACATAGTATTAAATGCTACTGCAGTAGCTTTATGGGCCATTGGATTTCAACCCTTTTGAGATCCAATAGCCCACAAAGCTGTTGCGACAACATTAAATACTCTGCCGCATGCTAGATATTTTTCGCCTTTTTGAAGGGAATGGTTCTTCTGGCAGCTTCCTCGTCTGTCGACGGCCTATGAAGAGCCACCCTATGACATACCACAAAGGGAAAAATGTGTTGTGGGTAGCCTATTATAAGCAAAGTGGTACTCTGGAATGTGCTTTAGCTCCGTCAAGTCTTAATATGACGTGGTTAGGTATAATGGTATTATGGAATGTGCAGGCGCGAGGCAGTTTGTGAGATGGTACGAATTGTAGGTAGATAACATATAGATAACGTTAGCTCTTTTGCAGCACCAATACACTATAATTATTCTCGGGCGGCGGCCTAATTCACATAAATTCAAAACAAGTTTTGATATTGACCTTTGCAAATCAAGCTAATTTCGTGAAGGTGCTACTACCTCCCTTGGGTTAATATAGTTATTCGACTTAATTCATATATGATTTTTTGGATTCTTCTCCTTTGCAAGCAAGTCTCTCCTCCCTCTAGGCATCTTTCGGGTGTCCCTTCAATCCCCTCTTTAGGGGACCCTTGCATTGCTGCTCCTGAGCTGCCCTCAATGATAGAGGAAACCCCCCTTTTCTCTCTGGAGGATTTTCCTCCCTTAATTGGACAGGGGTCTCCCCTTTCTCTATCGCCCTCACCTTCTAGTACTTGATCTGCGCCTGCTTTCGTTGACCCGGCTATGATAAAGCCCCTCTTGATTTTCTCTGTACAGTCACCTGTATCCCCGTCCACTTTACCCCTCGATTCGATAAGTTTTGAAATTGTTACGATTAGAAAGCCAAGAAAAAAGCCTTTGGGGGGGTTTGTGTCTGCGGGGGATGTTGTGTCTGGCTCAACTGCTCCTCCCTTTACGTCTTTATCTGTCAGGATCAAGAATGCAGCTAGAAGTTATTAAAATTCGACTTCCAGGGTTCTTAGAGCAAGGTCATCTGCTCCTGGGGGTACTTGATGCATATCATCTCTCTTAATGTACGTTGCTTTGGCGGGTTAGCCAAACAAAGAACCCTCCGTGCCCTCTTTCACACACTCTCTCCCGATATGATTTTGATTCAAGAAACCATGTGTAGTGTCTATCCGGCCCTTTGGGCTTTCTCCAAGCTCTATTCTGGTTGGGAATTCTGTGCCATTGATGCAGTTGGCCTCTCTGGGGGTCAGTTGACAGGGTGGAACCTGCTTGTGGTCAGATGCAAGTCTTTCGAAACAATGGCAGGGATCCTGGTATCGGCCTTTTTCAGGGTCTCCTCTTATCCTTTCTCCATCCTAAACTGCTATGGGCCTTACATGAATCGTGAACCCTTCTAGATTAAGGTGGTAGCTGATGGTATACTCCTTTTTTCAAACTTAATCCTGGTTGGTGATCTCAACTTCAGGATTAATATAGATGAGATATGGGGAAAAAAATCCCATCTGGACCCTCTTTCCCCCTTCTTCTCACGTATTATTGCTGAACATGATTTGGTTGATCTTGCACCTTCTTTTGCAGGGCCAACTTGGAGAAATGGCCGATTTGGAGATGATGGAATCAGTAAGTGACCTGACAGGTTCTTGATTGCCTCGTCTGTGGTTACATGTCTGATCAGACACAGGGTATGGTTAGATCCCTCAGACATATCTGACGATTTCTTGATTTGTCTGGAATGGAGTGACTCGGCCTCGGTACATTGCTATCCTTTCAAATTTAACAAAGCTTGGCTAATGGAGGAGGATTTCTGCCTCTCAGTTAATGAGTATTGGAACACTTGGGTGGCAGAATCTCACATGGATGGCATGAGCGGGTTGGCACACAAGCTTAGCTCCTTTAAGTAGATTGTAAAGGGATGGACCAGGTCTAGAGCCTCGAAAATGAAAAGAGAAATTCGGGAGGTTTACTGTGAAATCAACTCTTTGCTTCGTGCCAGTTCCTCAGGTATTCTCTCCATGGATGATATGGAACTTCTTGTGGGGCTTATATTGAAAAAAATAAAGTTGACTAATCATGAAATATTGACTTGGAAACTTAAAAGTAGGTCTAAGTGGGCTGAACTTGGAGATGCAAACACTAAGTACTTCCACTCAATTGCCTCTACTCGCAGGAACCACAACACTATTTGGGCCCTAAAGGATGAGGAGGATAACTGGGTTGAAGATGTGGATAAGTTAAAAGATTTGGGCATCAGGCACTTCTCAGAGATCTTTAGGGATCATTTCCAATCGAGTATTGTGGACCAGCTAAAGGTAATCCAACTCTTTCCATCCTTTGTTTCAAGTGAGGAGGGGTATTTATTCCTTTTCGAGATTACTCTTGCTGAAGTTGAGGGAGCCCTGAAATATTTCAAAAAAGACAAGAGTCCAGGGCTTGATGGGTGGTCTGTAGAATTCTTTCTTTGGTTTTTTGATCTAGTGGGGGTGACCTCCTTGCTGCTGTTGAAACCTCTAGGGTTTTCGGGAGGGTGGATGGGTCTCTGAACTCCACTTTTATTTCCTTAATCCCCAAAAAAGAAAGCCCCATTACCTTTGCTGACTTCCGACCAATCTCCCTGTGCAACCTGGTCTACAAGCTGGTTTCCAAAATTGCAGCCCTTCGGTTAAAACCTTTTCTTGAGAATTCAATCTCCCCAGAACAATTTGCGTTCCTTAAGAAAAGACAGATTGTTGAGCCTATTGGTATCACTCAGGAAGCTCTCCATACCTTAAAAAAAAAGTAAGGCCTTGGTTTTAAAACTGGACCGGGTAAAAGCTTTTGACCGAGTAAATTGGTCTTATCTTTGACTTATTCTTTTGCAGATAGGTGTGCCCTTGGGGGGAGTCAACTGGATCATGGGCTGTTTAACCTCTGCAAACTTTTCTATCCTTATAAATGGAACACCCTCTGCTTTTTTTACTTCTTTTAGGAGAATTAGGAAGGGATGCCCCCTATCCCCACTTTTATTTATTCTTGTTATCAAGGGTCTCAGCTTACTGATCAAGGATGCAAAGGAAAATGATAAGATAAAGGGAATCAGGATCTCGACCTCTATGTATCTGACACACCTCTTATTTGTAGATGATGTAGTGCTCTTTGGCAAGGGCACTTTGGCGGAATGGATTGCATTTGATGCCATCTTGGAGACCTTTTGTTCGGCTTCAGGTATGCGTATAAGTATTGATAAGTCAGGTTTCCTTTTCAACAAACTAGAGTTGGGGGCCTTGCACAACATTCAGAATTTACTTCCCTATAAGGTAGATCATATTCAGGAGGGTTTCAAGTACCTTGGATTTTTTATTAAGCCTCTTGGATACGAGGTTAGAGACTAGCACTGGTTGGTTAAGAAATTTAAAAGAAGGATACATCACTAGGGGCTTAAACACCTCTCTCTTGGGGGTATACTTGTGCTTATTCATGCAATTCTATCTAGTCTTCCTGTGTACTGGTTCGCACTGGCTCTAGTGCCAAAATCCATTCTAAACAAGCTGAGAAAACTGATTTTTAATTTTTTATGGGGCTCTTCGGGTGATAGGCACTGTTTCCATCTTATGGATTGGCAGAATCTTGCTAGGCCCTTGGATTGTGGGGGATGGGGCATAAAGAACCTGGAATGGTTCAGTATATCCTTGAGACTAAAAAGTCTGTGGATGGCTCTAAATGGGCTTGGTTTATGGTCAAAATTTGTATCAGCAAAGTACTTGAAGAAGCAATCTGTGGATGTGTGGCTCAGGAATAAGCACTTCTTAGTGTGTGGTACTTCTATCTTTTGGAATGGGTTTCTTAAGACTCTTTCTTGGCTGGGGAGATGTCTTGGTTGGTAGGTGGGGAATGGTGCAAACATACTTGTTGGAAAGGATCCTATTATTGGTTCGATTTCTTGTCCCTATCTCCCACAAGACCTGATTGTTTATCTACAGGATTATAATATATATACCCTACAACATGCTCGTTCTCCTTCGTTAGACTCTGAGTCTTATTGGTTAACTACAAATGAATTGGACCTGGGAGGTTCATGGGCTCCTCATTAGAGGAGTTATATCTCCGGACTGGAGTATGGTGGTATTAGACTAAATGCTGTGGAGGACAAGCTACAATGGACACAAAACAAAGCAGATTGCAAGGTAACAATGACGTTGGCATACAACATGATGGTAGAAAATTTGCTTACTCCTTACAGGGAATGGTTTGTAGCCATTTTATGGCGCTGTAAGATACCTTGGAAAATTAAATGTTTCATTTGGCTGGCATGCTTTGACAAAATTTTGACCTGGGATAACCTCTGCAAAAGAGGTTGGATTGGCCCCAATAGATGTGGATTATGCCACTTTGGTGAGGAAATAATTAGTCACATTTTCATGGACTGTCACTTCACTTCTTCAGTTTATGCTAGGCTCTGTGGGATTTGTAAGTGTGCTAACCCGTCGTATGGTTGCTCCTTGCTGGATATTCTGCAACATTGGTTTATAAAACATTTAGAGCATGCTGTTATCCGCTACCTCTCGATTTTTGTCTGCTGGAGCATTTGGAAACTTTGAAACAAGAGTATATCTGAGGATACACCTGTCACGATCCATGGTACCATTCAACAGGTGGACTATCTTATGCATTACTATCCTTCGCCAGTTAAGAAGGGTAAAAATAGGATTATTGGTGTTGGAGACATTTACCACCATACACACTCATTTTGGCCAATGTGGCCTAGTTAAACCACTATCCTAAGTTTTATTGACTTAATTGACATTAGAGGAGCACTAGATGACATCAGCTAGATCACACCCATGCCTACCTTAAGTCAAGGAGACTAACTTATCCTTCTCCTACATTCGGGGAGGCTAACTGGAGCACTCCGGGGGTGATCTGAGTGTCATTAATGCCCCATATTACTAACTGATGGTTACAATCAGTTAAACAGAGTAGTGAAGGTGCCTTCCTTCATTAAATTGATTATTTATTGATTATTTAATGAACTGGAGTCAACACGGGCACCTCCAACCACTTCTGATGTTCAGTTACACTTCAGTTAACCTCATCGAGGTTCATTGGAGTCATTGATGTGCTACCACTTGTTGGTTGGTTTGCTGTGACATGTGTCTGACCTACTTTCAGTTAGAATTAGTCATTTATTGCACTCCGACTTCAGTTAGGGCTTTGATCAGTGGTTAACTTGAGTGTTGACTGTGGCTTACATTCAGTTAAGCTAGACTCACTCATTCCATTCGAATGACCTCCTTAGGAATTCAAATTGCTTTGTCATTCATGCTTGTAACATGATCATTGTATTGTATTACTCATTCTTTGTGTGAATATACAGAGCGACTACTCATTTTGTAGCACAATTACACCATTTTCATGCCTTACTGTTATTAATCTTTGATGAGACTTGTGTTTAGTCCCTAGATTACTGTGACAGATTAATATGGTATCAGAGCTCATAGTGGGACGAAGCTCAGATCTCTCAAAAACAAGGTTTTTGACAGATCTTGCATGAAAATTGAGCAATAGCTCAAAAATCCAGCACTGCACCAGAAGCCAAGGCTTACCACTTAATACCCCAAGTAAGGAACTTGTTGATCAAGCTTGCTTAACTGACTATGATGGGTGTGATGAAAGCCTAAAATGTGCAAGCTGTCTGATCTTACATTGCCTCTTTTGTTGTGATTTTCAGGTTTTTGACAGGTGAAAGCATTCACTCCAACAGATTCAGATGGCTTCTTCTGTAGATCTTTTGACTCCGTTCAATTTCCACTCATGGAAAGGAGACATGGAGATCCAACTACATTCCAGAGGACTCTATAGGGTCACCATGGACACTGAAGAAGAGCCTAGTTCTGTAATAGACAAATCTAGATTCTTGAACAAGAAGGATGAAGCATTCAGATTCTTGTGCCTCTCTGTTTCCTGGGATCTTCTTTTCCATCTTTCCGGATTGAAGACTCCAAAGGAAATTTGGGACAAATTGCAAACCCTGTATGAAAAGCAGGATGATTTGAGAGTTTACCAGCTCAAAAATGAATTGATGTCTCTCCAGCCTTCCAATTTCGAGACCTTGAATGATTTTTTCACAAAGTTCAAGCACATTGTCTTACTGTTGAAGCAATGCAAAGTGGAGAAGGAGGATGATCAGCTCATCCTTGCCATACTCTCCAAACTTGGAGCTGATTTTTTAGTTTTTGTCTCTACATTCCGTGCGGGGAAGCTCACAACCCCTGGATGGAAGATGCCTACACTCAATGCCTTCATTGAGTCCCTAAAAAGTGAACATGATAAGCTTGTCTAGATGGGGATCATCAGATCCTCCCGTGATCAAGCCCTCCATGTTTCGGGGCCCAAAGATTTGAAGGGTAAAGGAAAGCAGCAGAAGAACGCAAAAAGTAAATTCGAAGCTCCTAAGCCTAAAGTTGAAAACCAGCAGCATGATGAGTCTTTCGGCTCAAAGAAGAACAAAGGGAAAGGGCATCATGGAAAGGAAAAAGTCAAGTGTTCATACTGCGGGAAGGGCTTCCACCCTGAACATGCCTGTATGAAGAAGAATCTTGATGAAGCTACCTCTCTCCTTGAGAGAAATCACATCAATCTTCTGGAAAGCTTTTGGAGGAGAGATTAGCAAGATCAGGAACCACAACATGAAAAAGGTCATGCCCTCATGGCAAGCACTTTGAAGTCCAAAGCACTCTTGTTTGATTCTAGAGCTTTGAACCACATGATGGTTGAAAGAGACTCCTTTTCATCCTTGGAGACTGACAAATCCATTCCCATCCACATGGGAGATGACTCCACCATCATTTCAGAAGGACAAGGTATGGTTGATCTTGAGAATGGCTATATTTCAAATGTTTTGTATGTACCGTCTCTGGCATCAAATCTCCTTAGTGTCTATCATATGACACATACAGGAGTGCCTAAGAGAGTATCTTTCAGCTCGAATGATGTTGAGATAACAGAACTTGCATCCGAGAAACTCATTGCTAAAGGCATTGCAAACCATCATGCAAAAGCCTATGAGTTCTCCCACTTTGTGGCGGATGTAAAGCCCACCACATTGCTAACTCAAGGAAATGAAGTTAGTATGCTGTGGCATGAAAGGTTTGGCCATCTAAATTTCAAATATTTGCAGCAATTACAGAAAAACTCCATGGTTGAAGGCCTCCCGGTCATCAAGGAAACCACTGGAATTTGCAAGGGCTGTGTGGTTGGAAAACACCCTGAGCACAAGTATGATCCGGGGAAGGCAAACCGAGCTACATGCATATTGGGGCTGATACATTCTGATATCAGTGGTCTGATGCCTATCACATACATGAATGGATCAAGGTATCTTCTGACTTTTATTGATGATTTTTCAAGGTATACATGGGTTTTCTTTCTAAAAAAGAAGTCTGAAGTATGTGAAAAATTCACTGAACTGAAGGCCTTGATTGAGAATGCCTCTGGGCTTAAGATCAAGATTTTGAGATTTGATAATGGCAGGGAGTATGTCAGTAATGAGTTGCTGCACATATGCTCCCAAAGTGGTATTCAGGTCCAACATTCAATTCCCTACACTCCCCAGTAGAACAGTGTAGCGAAAAGGAAGAATCGGTCTCTCAAGGAGATGACCACCTGTATGTTGGAATCAAAGAAGTTGGCTGCAAATTTGTGGGCTGAAGTCATGTATGCTACATCATACATTCATAACAGAGTTCCACACTCATCCGTGAAAGGGAAGACCCCTTTCGAAGCATACTTCGGACACAAGCCGGATGTGTCGAACCTGCGGGTGTTTGGGTCCACTGCATGGGCCCGGATTCCACTTGATAAAAGAAGGGCTTTGCAACCGCAAAGCATAGAATGTCTGTTTATTGGGTATCCTGATGAATCAAAAGGTTTCAAGCTGCTAGATATCAAAACAAAATAGATCATCATCGAAAGGAGTGTCAAGTTCGATGAGCCTCTTCAGGAAGTGGAACTAGTGAAGGAGAAAACTGCTGAATTTCCTTCCTATTCTACTGAATATTTGGATGATGAAATTGGGGGTGATGACCCTGATTTCGATCCTCTGATTTCTGATATCAGTGTGCAGCAAACATCAGATGTTGAATCAGAACCTGAAGTACAAAATCATCTTCCCACATGGGCCCGACAGACACTCTCCTCCGTAGGAGATAACATTGGAAATCCGGATGATCCAAGGAGAACCCGGTCTGATTTCCCTTTTGATGCCCTTTTGATTTCCCGCTTTTGATTCCCTTTGATTCTTTTATGAATATCCAGGACATGCTTTTTTCATCTGAAAAGAAAAAAGCAAGTCTCTCATCCACAATAGAATCACATCCAATAGCAATCCAAGAGCTACCTATGATAGTTGTCACTGGACTCTCCAAGGAGTTTAGTCAATAGTTTTGGGCCATCATATGATATGTTTGATTTGGAATGGTTATTGTTCCTATCACTCGATATTTGGCCCATTAAAAGTTCGGTAGCAAACTTCTCACTTACCCTTTTTCAAATTTTGGTACCAAATTTCTTTGTAATCAAGTTTGAAATTCAGAAGCCCATCGTAATGGAACGATTTGGAAGTCCATATTCTTTACCAGGATTCCTCACTGAGTTTTCCCATAAAAGAGTCTAAGGATTGTCTCTGAGTTTTCCCATTGATGTTTGATGTTTTATAATTGAGAAGAAAAATTGTATTGAGAAAAAATAAATGTTTTTATGTTTAATAGTTTAAAATAAAAAATCAATGGTTTTGTATTGTGTTTGTATCACTAATTAGTTTTTTTTTATGTTTTGTTTTTAAATATTGATTTATGTTTTATAATTTAGAAGGATTAACCATTGTATTTAAAGATGTGGATTTTTATAATGTGCAGTTAAATAGATTTTTTTTTTTTTTTTAAAAATATCTATAAGTATAGTTTAGAAAATATAACTAGTGTTTAGTGAAAAAAGTTGTGTAATTATTAGAAGATTTTGAATTTTTTTTAATATAAGAAGATTTTGACTTTTTTTTAATCTAGTTGAGATTCCAAAATAACTAGATCATAAGTTTTCATTATTCGATATCTATTATAAAAAAGAATATTTAACTTAAGGCCTTTATTGTATTTGAACATACACTTGAAATTTGACACCCAAATGCCCCTATATAATCATTTTGCCTATAAATACAAACAAGTAAACATTCAAAAACTAAAAGGTTATATAATGGGTTTTTTCTTTTCAATATTTTGTAAAGATTTATTTCAAAAGTTTTATTTTAATATTTATTTTTTCTAGCTAGCAAATCTTTTATTTCAAGACTTGTAACTAAAGTAAATTTGAGTGGGAACCATAATACTTTATCCTACACCCTAAAAACAAAGTGTTTCATTGAAGGCTTACTTTACAAAAACAATTCTAGGTTTCTTATGAGCAATTTTTAAGAAAATATTTGGAAAGTTATTAATGAGCATTTTTTAAAAACAAACATAATCACATTACAGCCAATACACCATGATATTAGTAGAGAGCACCATGATATTAGTAGAGAGCACCGTTCTCTTACAATTCCAAGAAATATATGTTAGGCATGTGAAAGAGGAGCTCTATAATATTGTAAATGAGAACTTTTCCAACAATACTCAAATATACATCTCACACTAAAATACAAAATATATATTTTCAATGAAATATTTAAGGAAAAAGGCCAAGTGCTATAAAATCTCAGCATTTTGTTGTTTGTAATCATTGAAATTTGATCATGCACTCTTTACTAAAATTGTAGTTCTCAATTTTTGAGGTTGATTTTGAGATTTCCTTGTTTTCCATCATTGGAATCCTATTTGCAACAGACAAACTTGCAACCAATCATAACAAAGATATGCTCCAAGCATTGGCCATGCCTATTGCAGGATCTTTCCTAGATTTCACCAATGGTTTAGATGTACAAAAGGATTATGACCATAGATTAGAAAAACAAATATTGTTGTAGGAAAGTGAGTAATGTTATCCTAGAATTTATGGGTCCAATCATGATTAGTAAATGGCGCACTTGGATTGGTCCTACATATTGTATACATACCTAGATCTAGCCCTCTTAAGTTACCAACCTATGTGGTCATGGCATTTGATAATTACACTGGTTCTCCATGGGACAAATCTCAACCAAAGCACATACCATTTCTAACCATAAATTGAAGTAGCAAGAAACGAATCCCCCTCAAGATGGTCTGGGTATTGAATATCCATTAATCTCAATGATTGATCTTAACACGATCAACCATTGACATTGGATACAATGAACGTCAAGGATTGACCTTCACAACAATGCCATGCACTACAACACTAGAAGGAATCCGAATTACACCATTGTTAGCCTTCAAACACTATGCAAAGATGAAAGACACTTCATATGTCTCACTTCGAAAAAAACAAGAGGCACACCTTCATCCTTTGTCCCTTTCACACTTTAAATTGCTATCCCCAATCCCTGCACTCTCCCTACAAAATGAAAATACCAATGTTGATTTCCAATATACTTAGAGCCAAACTTGATCACTACCTATCCCTTTATTGTTTTACTCACATATGGATATTTTTTGGTATGACAATCTAATGTACAATTCATTTTACTTGCCATTGTTTACATGAGTTTCTATTTATTGCTTATTAATACTTGCAACATAGTTTTCCTTTCAATTTCATTGACTACTATCTCTACCATAAATTAAATACAGTTGCTTTCAAACACATAAAATTATATTGTTTATGTACACACAACTTTCTCTCATTTTACAACATATTCAAGTTCTTCTCGGTGTTTCATTTTCCTCGCTTTGGGTGTATACTAGTTATTATTCTATGATATAAAATGATGTGATAATATAAACCAAAAGAAGCCATGATTATAAATTATTACAATAATTATATAATAAGGAAATAAATAGAAAAATGGATGTTTGATATGAAAAGTAGAGAGAGAAGTATTTATATTACTATTATATATATATATAAGAAGTTAAAATGGAAAACAATTTAGTACACAACAATAATGGTATTAGATATAGATATATACTAGCATAGATCCATCTTAAAAGGGGATCTATCAAGCGCGGAGAGGGATCAAATCTTTAGAACTACAAAAACCCTTTTTAAAATGTAAAAATTGAGTAAGTGTTTAAATTTATCTAATTTGTGTAGTTTTATATATATGCTGTTGTAAATGTTTTAAACTAATTTGAGCGGACATATTATTTTTTATAATATTATTTTTTTCCAAAAGTACTCGTGTTAGCTGAAATTATAGTAAAAAGTAATGTTGAGCGCAATTAATACAAATATGAAATTATAGTAAAAAGTTAAAAAGAAACAAATATATTTTATAATGGTTTAGGAGTATAATTTTTTTTTTTTCAAATGAAAAACACATTCCTTGATATTCTATTGAATCAAAGGTAATTTGGTACATCATCAAAATATCAGATCCAGACATATGGTATCTAACCGCTTTCCATAAATAGATAAACAACTTTTACCAAGAAGAGAGAACTCTCTCAAAACCCAGCAACTGTCAATACATTGGCATTATGTATCAGCAAAGTTTCTCTCATAATACTCATTGCATAACTATCAGCGAACTATGTCTCTAAAGAAGATAATATGAGCCCAGAGGCATTATCCAAGTCAGGGCTTATGTCCTCTCAAAATTGTCAAATGGAGTGACTGATCATCTTACTCCCAACATGCTCAACCCGAGCCAAAAATCAAAGACCAGCATGCCTTAGGCATATCAGAGCAAAGCTCTCAAAAAAGCTGAAGTACAACTTCCCCAAATAGTTCTCCTTCACAAATTTCCATTAAGGTAAGATGGCACGGAGCCATATGAAGCCCTTCTTTGGATAATGTATCTGCCCTCATATTATATTCCCTATAGACATGGCTGAAATCCACGAATGTGAACGAAGATATAAGCTTTTTGGTGTTGTCGCACCAAGCCTCTAAGTTCACAATGACAAGTGTGGATTCTTTCTTTGCCCAATTTATAATCAAAGAGGAATCGCCAAAGACATATAGATATGGTAATCCAATATCTTTGACGATGTACAATAATGCCCAGAGTGCCAGTAGCTCAGCTCTTCTATTAGTGTTGTGTCCACAACCTAATTTAATAGAGAGCAAATGCTGTTCATTTATCCAGATACATACACCCGCACCTCTAATAGAATCTGCTACAGCTCCATCAAAGAATGCCATGGAAATTGTTTGGCTGGAGGATCTTCAATATTCCTGACTTTGGACCTTTTTACTTGAGGCACCTGATGAGTTGATACCTCTAACATAATCCTATGACAGAGTCTGGTAATATTAGGCAGTTTTTGGTCTTCCAAAGATTCTAGATGAGAAAAATAGGTAGATACAAAAGTTCCCCATCCTTTAAAAACCAGCTGATAAGGTTCCGTGAAAGTGTCAGATGTATAATTTAAGAGTGCTTATGTGTGGCTAGGAGATTGTCTTTGATACAAGGGAACATGTTAACAACTAGAATAAGGAGTGAAGTGTACACCCAATATATTATTATAACAAATTTTTTCCTTTAAAAAAAAAACACTTAGATGAAATAAGAGAAAAACAATAAATTAGCACAAGCAATAAAATAACCTTGAAATTTTGGTGGGTTAGCTTAAGTGGTCATAAGTCTGGTGGGTTAGCTCAAGTGGTGGATGGGCTAGCTCAAGTGGTCATAAGTCAGTGAGCATAAGGGGTCTTGGGTCTACATCGCTATATGAAGGTCTACATCGCTATATGAAGGGTCTCACTTGATATCCCGGCCAAGCCCTGCTTAAAAAACAAAAAAAATGGTCCAGTGATACAGTGATAGAATAGTACCATGCCTCGGTACAGACCGGGGTTCGATTCCCGGCTGGTGCATTCCGATTTTGGCAGCTGAATTGATTTTGGAGTCCGTTTCTCTCTGAATATGGAGAAAAGCAAGCCTCAATAATCGATCTGGTAATCTGAATTTGGAGAGAGCGTTAAAATTACATTTTTTTCTTCTATTCTGAGTACAAACGAATATGTAATTTTTCTTCTATTCTGAGTACAAACGAACAGAGCAACGCTCGATAACCCATCTCGTTCAGTTTATAGAGCAGAATTTTGTTAAATTTATTTAATTAGCGTTTGTCGTTGTAGTATAGTGGTGACCCGGGTTCGATCTCCGGCAGCGGCGAGTAATTTTTCTTTTATCGGATGCGATCTGCTCATTATTTTTGCTTTGTGACCCGGGTTCGATCGCTTAAAAGAAAAAAATTGATTGGCATGAATATGACTGGGCAAGAGATGAATAAGTATGGAGACAACTTTCTCTAAATTTAAGACTTCTTTGCATTAACAGTGACGATTTTTGTGGTTGCAGTTCTAGAGGGACCACTTTTGTTTTACATCTTGTGGTTTGTTAGACAATGGGTTTTGCAACATGCATTTTTGGTAATAAAAGTGCCACATCAACAATAATCCATAAGATTTTCATGAAACTATGGATCTATGGCAAGATTGTGCAAATGCAAAATGCTTATAAAGCCAAGAAGGGAGAGTGTGTTCAAAATGCTTGTAGTTGATTTTCCAAAATACTTTTTGGAAGATAATCACAACAAGTATGGAAGACGTCATTCCATGAGCACACAAAACAAGATTGCAATATTGGACTATTGTTGATTGTTAGATGGAGATAGTGTTATACAGAGTTTTATAAATAGAAAATTTCATATTCTATAAGAAAAAAAAAATTATTGTAATGGAGCACGGGTTAGAAAGTGCTTTTCTCATTGTAAAGGTGTTCAAGATTTTTTTGGGATCTCTCTGACAAGGTTATAGACTCAATTGATTTTGTTCCACCAGATTCTTTCAAGCATTTGAGAAAAAATATGGTTGTTGTACTGTACTTTCTTGGAAGAAAGTGCCTTTCTCATTGTAAAGGTGGTGTAGAAATCATTTGTAATATCTGTAAGAAAGTTTTACATTGGATCAGGCTGTTCCAACATAAACAAAAGTTTTACATTGGATCAGGCTGTTCCAACATAAACAATAAATATCACCTGTCATCTATTTAAAAAATGTTATGTATGGGTTTTCTAATGAAGCTCTATGAACATTGTGTCTGGCTAAATGCAGAATTGAAAATATGTGGATTCTTCGGACAACCTGGCTAGCAACATTTCTTACCACAAGAACCTTAGAATTAATTTGTTTGTTGATAATCAAATCCTTCAAAACGGATATGCTTATATTGCTATTCTTTGCTCAATCTTATGCTAGAGATTATTTACAGACAAACACACACACAAAAAAAGAATGTACCAATATCAATGGCACTGGTTTAAATTCTGAAGTAAGTAGGGGATGGAAGTCAACTATCTTTTTCTAGAAGTAGTGGGACCAATGGACAAAACATTCTTTTGATTCCAACCATAATAAAAGGCATGGTCTTACACTGATGAAAAGAGTAAAAAATCCCTATAATTGTCATGGAATTTTACTATTGGAAGCAAAATGTCCACACTATAAAGAATCATTGCATTGGCTTCTATGTGACAAGCCTAGAAATGAATTCTCTCCAAAGGATGATGTAATTCTAGTACAATCATCGAAAAAAATTGTGCAATATGGATGGATAGGGTATGGAATGTTTATTAATATTCAAATGCTTTTGTTGAAACTTTTAAGTTAGAAGTTGAATGGTGGATGTCTTCTTGAAGAGAGAAAACACTTCAACACTTGTATAAAAGTTGTCTAAACAATCCACAAGTGCTTAACTTGTTTACTAAAAGCAGTTGTTGTTATCACCCCTAGTAGGATTCAAATATCCCAATGACATGCATGTGCTTGTGTGCACTCCTTAATGTGAAAATATGTGGGGTTAGGAGCAAGTCTCATACAACTTTGACATAAGGGATTCCCCTCACTTGCGACTTCTTAGTCGAAGAAGACGTCAATGGAATGGTAAAATGTTTATTTCCTAGTGTTGAATCTAAAAAAGAGTAGTTGTTGCTCATCCATGTTGCCTAAAAGTTTCAATCATGGAAACAAGTTGTATAAACAAAAACCAATTATGGTTTATTGGAGTTGAAAAAGTGAAATCTTTTGATGCAAATGTCATTCTATGGACATGATCATGAAATGTGGGATGAAACATAAAACATGACAAAAATAACTACAAAAGGATATGCAACCATTGGGGAACAACTAGCTCAAAAGGTGAGAGTGAGTTTGATGTTGATGAATGGAACTTTATTGATAGTCACACGTGCTCTTCTCTTCTAACTCGTGGGTGTTTGTTTTCTAAAATATTATATAGTGATCTAGTTATATTGTTTCCAAATAAGGTAACCAAATTGGTAGCCATGAGTGACTAACAATCTTAATTCTTTATGTATGGATCTTATGTTCTTGCATCAAAGGTGTTGACTACCATCCTTCTTTTACTATTATTGACATATTGATGAAAATGTACATGTCTTCGATGCAATGACTAAACTTATTTTTCTTTAAATGCTTATAGTTAAATATTTATTGTTTGAATGATGAAATTAAATGATATTGACAATGTTGGAATTTGATATTGACACTATTGAAGTCTATATTTTAGATTATAAGTCAAAATTTTATATCATTATATTTTATGCATATTTTTTTCCAAAGGAAAAGACCGTAATTTTATTAAAAAAGTTACAAAATTACAATCTGCAGAAGGTCTTCAGACCTTCCCTTTTGTTGCTTTGCATGCATTTGATTTTTTATATATGTAAATATCATGCATTTTCCAAAAAGAGCTGATTTTTCATCTATAGATTTCATATAAAAAATCCCGTCTTTGTGTTGCTTATGTTTCAGAAAAAAAAGTTCATCCGAAAGGAATTTCTACTTGATGTTTATCTATGATACTTGGTCTTTAGAGAGAGTTGATCCATCAGAAGTCCCATATTCACTTATGTACCGCAAAATGATCATCCAAAAATAATTTTCTTCCAGTTCATCAAAATTTATTTTAATGTTGGTTCCTATTGATGTTGCCAGACCATCGATGAAGGGCCTGTGGTAGTATTAAAAAAAAATATGTTCTGATGTTTTGATGTTCTATTATTAGCCAATGACTGTGAGTGATGCTTAGTTCCTTTTTCACAAGTGAATTTGACCACAAATTTCGACGGCCTAAATGTCCCATTTTTGACATATTGATGTCGACAATTCGACAAATTGCTTTCGTTTAAAACGTCGGTGGAATTTCATGTTAGTTTCGACAAAGAGATTTACTTGTTGGATTTTCGACCCCACCTTGTCGACAAACCGACATTTAATGGAACTCCATACTCGTCGGCCTATCGATGCCCACTCCTTCAGAGGTGGCGAATATGTGACACCCCACTCAACAATGAAATCTGACGAACCCCTTAATATCTATAGGATCACCGACGACCAAGAGGCATCAAAAGTTTAACAGGGTTGTCGGATTTGATGGATATCCGACGACCTCCTTCACCAAAGAGGTATCGTAAATCTGACGGCGCTTCATTCTTTCCCGGTGGATAACTGACGATGAATGCATTGGTACTGTGACATAGTCGTCGATACTGGACCATCACCCGTCGAATAACCGACGACCCCGTTGGAATTGATAAAAAAAATAAATGGAAAGATTTTCAAATCTAAAATAAAAACAATTAATATAAATGGAAATCTTTTCAAATTATCATACGTTTGGGAATTGATTTGGCTAAATCTAGAAACATTTAAAATTATTACAGGCTAATGAAAATAGATAAAATAAATGTGTTTATATAAAGTATAAACAAATAATTCTTGCAACAGATTAAGGTAACCCTATACCCATAATTAAGAGAGTAAGAAAAACATACAAGGATTCGTTTACATGTCCACAATCATAAAGTTACCATCAAAATCAAAATAAATGAAAAGGTTGCAAAAGATATGCATGTGGAGAAAGGGTTTAGGGTAGCAGAAGTGGGCCAGCATTGAGAACAAAACTAACCTTTGTCAAAGCAGAGGATCCTTCTTCTTGCACGATCTTCTGAACAAAATCAAATACACCCTTGTATTGATTTGATGTTCCCTCTGCCAAAATTATAAGTTAGATTACCATTGTCATCATGCTTCTCCTATCTTACTGTTTACAAAAGCAAATGCCTCTTGTCTATGAATTGACTATAGCTTAAATCACTTCTTAAATGGATACATGAATCATCAATTTGGTATTGATTACATCAAGAGGAGTAGTTATTGCACTAGTAACAACACCTCCATGAAAAACATGACATAGTATTTGATGATATGTCCAACATCATGTCTCATTAAGGAGATGAATATTCTCAAGTTGTGAAAAGATAGGTCTATCTATTGCTATGTTGAAATTTCATATTAATAAAATAATATAGTTACAACCAAAGTTCAAAGTTAAAATCAAAAGTCACAAGAACCCTTGTTCATATGACTTTGAATGGCTTTCCTGTATTGAAAATGGATTAGTTCCAAATATTTGTAGGGTTAATATATTGAAAGAAAAAGGACTCTGAAGGAATGTAAACACTTGGACAAGCTATATCCAGATATTGAAACCATTCAATGCCATTCAAGCAATCAACTGTAAGATTGCTTACACCCTCTACAACAAACAATGTTTACCCCAATGCGTCTTAGAGTTTGATATATTATTAAAGATGTTAGTCCAACTATAGATAGAACCTTAATTATTCTGAAGAAAAGGTCATTAAAACCAAGAGTTAAAAGTTATGCAATAAGAAAAGCTATTTTATTTTGATTTAGCCTTTTTAAAATCCAATAAAACCTTCAAAAGACAATATCTTGCTCTATCATGTTCCTGAAAAACTCTTTCATTCCCCAATAGGAATTTGCATTGCAATACATCTCAATGAAGAACCGATTAATCATTCAACTAGCCTGGTTGCCTAATCAATAATTGGTATGTGCAGTCTTACATACTTGACACTAATTGTGTTGACAAAGCATGCATTGGAGAGATGCTCATATTGTTCTAATACCGCTTCCATAGATATTCCAGGGGGCAGTATGCCTATTAGACTGCAACTTTAACATATTTTTGTGTAGGATCCACCCTCACACTGGATAGTTCACTGGCTACCAACTTTCGTTAGAGATAACATAAAACAAATCAAATGACCAAACCTCTTTTCTAATGATTCCTCCAACCATAGCTTGAAAGAGTGCATTCTTCACCTCTATGAGCAAACCTTTTTCGATTTGCATATTTTTAACTTTTGGCTACATCTATAACTCTAGGATGTTTAGATCTATATAGGATTATATAGAATATTTTTCTTTCTTCCATCTCATAGCCACCCTTTAAGATTTCATCGAATGAAATTTTCTTCTCTTATTCCCCTTCACCAGAACTTACAAAAGCTCAGTTAAGGACCAATGTTATTTAATATAATTACAGACATAAGATTACAATTACTCCCATCATCCAAACAATTCCACAAATTAGTTATAACTGGACAATGGAAATATCCAAACAAATGCGTAAAAAAATAGCAGAAGGAAAATATAATTGCATGCGATGAGAAAATAAATAGCTATAAATAAATAAGTAATAAGTAATAACGTATTTAGGTGTATGCCAAAAATTAATACCAACAAAAGCGCCAATGAGGGCATTTTCTGCATCATAAATATCCCGCCTTGCCTGCATCCCAAGAGGATTTCATCAGTCATGGTACGAGTCACTACTTAGTTGAGATGTTCAATATATCTACGTATTACATGCAACGAATTGTATTTTGGACATGGAAAAAGAACACCTTAATTTAGGTCAGCACTAGTAACAAAATACATTGTCCTAATTATAGATCAACAATTGTAACATATACTAATACTAAACATGGATTAGTTTTAGACAAAATAATGGTAAAAAAGTATATTGAAATAAATTTTTCAGGGACCAAAAATTATGGCAAACATATGGCACAGAAATGAGGTGCATAACAAACGTAATAAGTGGGGTCAAATCATGGATGATAAAAGGTAAATGTTACATACCACTAATGTGTTTTTTTCTTATTCACTATTTCATTCATTTTTCCACAAGGGCAGTTAGGTCAACCTCCTTAAAGGGTTTTTAGACTCATATATATATTCACAGTTGGAAGGTGGTTAAGGGTTAGAAAGTTTGATTGGAAGCACTTATTGTGGTAGCGAATCAAATCTTCACTTCCATCCACCAAATCTAGGTCACTACCAACATTGCTAGTGACGAGATATTTAGAAACCTATCACCTATCATCCAATATAATGTATACAATATATTAGTAATATATGATTGAATCAATGACGCTTATAGTATTTTTATGACTGTTGATTGTCAAAGATTAAAGTGTTGATAAATGATTGGTAGTTAGTAGTTCAAGTTTTGATTCTATCTTCACTCAAGATGTAATTATTTCATTTGGTTTCTTGTTATAGTCACTTCCGAAACCTATTCTCAACCATTTAAATTTAGCGCTTTGGAATCATCCTTGCTCTTTATCTTTTCTAGGACAGTTAAAGATGGAGTTTTGTAATATGTTTCATTTCTTCATAATATGTGTGGACTATCATATAAGGTTCTAGTATACACCTTCTAATGATACCCCCCTTTGTGATTGGAAAAAAACCAGTCCAAATGAAGAGGATTGCCAACCATGACAAGGGTTGGCCTACCTATAATTATCATGCAAATTTCATTTGTGTAGATTCATGTGATAACAAATTGGTGTCAATGATGGGGACTTCATTAACCCTCTAAATTGAAAGCTTTGGTAAGGGAGTACAAGTATGTATTTGTGTGGTCTTATGATGATTTAAATACGTATGATACTAAGTTTATAAATCATACAATTCCATTGAACAAGGATGGAAGACCATTCAAATAGAATCATTAAAGACACATGAACCCTAACGTAGCTCTGGTGATATAGAGAGAGTTACAAAATCTCATGGATTCCCACATCATCACCCCTATTAGGTATTCAAACTAGATTGCTAATGTTGTTCCTGTTAGAAATAAGAATGGGTATATTCACATTTGTATTGATTTCAGAAATATTAACCTTATGTCTCCCAAAGACAATTACCCCCTTCCAAGCATGGAGGATGTTTTACAAAATATAATAGGATTAGGGATAATGTCCATGTTGGACAAATTCTTTGGTTGCAACTAGGTATTAGAATTCAACTAGATAGGTCGACTTAAAGGAGGGTTAAGTTAGCATTTCCAAGTATAAATAAGGAAACTCCTCATTTGAAATCAAGATCATGGGATCAAATAATATACTTTTTCTCTTTTTTCTTGTGTAATGTGTTAATCGAGTGGTGTGCACCTCCTTTCTTGGCAAGTTCTAGGTGTTTTCAAGGGTAGAGTTGATGCATGCGGTCCCTTTATTATCTTTCAAAGTTTGTCTAAGGTGAAAAGATTCTTTGTTGTCAATGTTTCTATGTGATTGGGTCTATTAATGAATGGACAAGGAAAATGAGATAATCACAAATGAATGGGGCCTATATCCTTGTGAACTTAACAACTGGTTTCTTCTATTTTTGATTGATGAATAAAATGTGAGGAAGACATGATCAATCGGATTTTCCATGAGTAATTTTGCAAAACATACATGCAACAAAGCTATGTTGGCAATACTAATTATAATTTTTTGGTACAACTTACCTTGATTTGTGGAGCTTGGCACTATATTATTTTTCTTTACCTTTGAATTTCAACATACTACAAATATTTTCCTATTGCATTAATTTCATGTTAGGACCCATCAAATAAATATTTGCATGTTTATGAAAATAACAAAAGGAAGCTGAAAAAATACAGTTTGAGTAGTATGTCGCAATGAATAAAAAAAAAACAATAATAATGAACATTTTACGATTGATGAACATTTTTAATTTAACAGTGTAAATTGAAATAATATTCAAGTAAAATAATTGGTAATAAGAGATCACCTGAGGAAACATGGAGAACCATAACACTATGTATATAAGGTCATCGATCACATCAAAGCGCCGATTTTGCCTATGAAATATGAAAATGTTTCCCAACGCTATCTGTAACAAGTTCCAATGGATAAGTCAAATAGCAATAGTAAAATTTAAACACTACAATTATTGAAATACCTGTTTTTAATGTATAATTCCTTACCATTCATTGAGCTCCTCTCTGTTTCGAGAATAATTTAATATTCTCTACTAAAAAAGACCAACCACGTGAAGTTGGAATCTCTTATGGCCCCTCTCCCCCCCCATCTCATATCACTCTTAATTCCCCAAACCCAATGCATCTACTTGGAAATAAAAGTTTATTGCAAATTCATTCATTCAATAACTGAAAAAAATGATCATTAAACCATTCATTCATTCAATAGTTGAAAAAACATTCATTAAACCATTCATTCAGTCAATAACTGATAAAACCATTCGGTAAACCATTCATTAAAGAATTCATTCATTAAATAGTGGAAAAAACCATGCACGACATTGTATTATAAAAAAAAAATTACTCAAAATTTCTTTAGTCACTTCTTTTTTACTTTTGTTCTCTTTACAAAATGTGCGAGAAGCGCATCTTCCAGAATTTGTTGTTCGGTCTCCCTTGTAGATTTCTCGCCACTTGGATCTTGCGGAAAGGGGCTCGGAATTGTTGCAATAATGTGAAAATGTTGCATTAATTTATTTTTGTTTTTATAATTACAAGTATTTCATTTCAAAAAGACATTAGAAAGGTGATTTTTTACTTGGCGTGGGCACATCATGTTCTTCATTATCTTGTCTAGGCTCAACCTGTACAGTGTGACCATTTGCATGCTCTATAGTTGAAATATGGAGAAGTACAATTAATGTTCACCATCTACAATTGTCTATACAAAATAGTAGCATATTAATAAATTCATTACCAAGAATCAAGGCATGATCTTCAGCTGGTTGGTGTACATCATCAACATTAACGACATCATTGCTTTCCTGCTCAAAACATAATAAATATTTTATGTAAATGGTTTATAACGAATAGATTGCATGACAATTAATACATTTTCATTAAACTGTATAGTTTTTTATATACCTATGCACCAGATGGATCACTAGAAGACCGTGTATGCCCAAACAAGCTTTTTTGACGTTCAACAACAACTTCAAAGCTGTGTTGGAAGCCAAACTTCAAGTCTTCCTGAGTGGGCACTTCTTTGAATCGATCGGCTTGCATATTTGCATAATGCCATTAATTTTACATTTTGCGCTGGAAAAAAACAAAAATATTTTTCTATTTATTATTTGGATGCAGTATCGGGCATTTGATACTCACAAATCATGCCGCCAAATTTGAATAACCACCAGGCCCAAGCTTATGTTGACCAATTTTATCATTCTTGCCTTTGTAGACTTTGATGTGTCTGACAACCTAATCAAGTGTTGAATTACGTTAGTCGATGTTCCAAATTTGATATAAAAATTAATAATAATAAGGCTTACCATTACATTGTGAAATGTATTGCATACCTCCCTGTGCTTGGTGGTATCTTTCCTACTTTTCTTAGAGCCCTCTCTTTTCTATCTTCCACTAGGGATTTCCACTCCCTTGATGGAATCATCGGAGGGCACTCATACCCAGGGTTCATTTCTAGGTGAATCCTATATTGGTCTCAGACAATCTTCATACGTTGTCCAACCTTCTTTAGGACCTTTGCTGTATCGAATGTATCTTTGCCGAACATTCCAAACAACCGATTAGTCGGCTCATCCTTTAAATATTTTATCTGTCTATCCCACCTTGTGCGGATGGTGGGCCCAAAGATCTCCAAGGTCAAATCATTTATATTTTTATAAAATACATCATTTCCTGCAAAACAATCATGCCATCATGAGTTTAAAAAACGTTTTTATCGGTATATTAGAAACAAATTATAAAAACTAAATTGAACAATCTATAATTACCTGGAATCTTCTCTATCTTTATTGGAATGAGTCCCCCGTTCACCAAAAATGTTGTCACTATTGAATCCATGCTAGTGACATGGGAAGATCCAGGAAATGCTGCTTCAACATCAGCATTAGTATCAAACCCTTCCTACACCCCTTCTTCTGCATGATCTGTTGTGCGTTGGTCAGCATCGACTGCACCCTCTCCTGGCCTCGGGGGTGTCACAGAACGTGTCGCTGAGTGTTCAGTCGACAAAATAGGTACATTATGTGGTGTACGTGGAGTGGTTTGCTCATTGGGCCCAATACCACCTTCACCACCAGTGTGTGGTAGCAGAATTTCCTATAAATACAAACCATTCAATTATAAGTTCACTATCATATAAAATTATAAATTATAAAGTTCTAAATGGATTCATATTATGATTCTGCAATGTACTTCCAAGGCCTGAGATCTTTGGATCAACACTTGAACCTTTGCTTTGGTCTTGTCTATCTGCGGAATTATGAATAACAAATGAAGCATATTCACATTAATTTTTTTCAAGGTCTTCTCTAGCAACTTCACCGAGTCTATAGAAGAACCAATGTCAACATTATTCAACAACTCATTGAAATCAAAATCTATGGACTATTGTGTTGCTGTTTCATAAACTGAATCATTTGTGTGTAACAAAAATATATAAAACATTGCTTAATTGTTGAAGCAATAGTCTGGGCAAAAAATTATATTAACAAAAAATATATTTCATGATAGATTCCTAGAATTACATCTAGGTTTACTTGATGCCTAGACGATGGCATGGTCTGATCAATAGCTAGAGACATTTCTCGATCATCCACCTACAAAAAAGTAGACAACATTATCATAATGAACGCAATTATAAAAACAAAAAAATACATAACAAAATAAACATTATGCTACATTTTAATATGTGTGTACAATTTTGAGGTATTTAAATTTTAGAATTACATTCAGGTTTATTTGTCCCGAGGCTACAGTCGTCTGATCAACAACCAGGCGACTTCCCCGATCAACACTCTGCATGAAATATAGACAAGATTATATAAACCAAATGAATATACTATTGAAAAAACATAACAACAGAACTGTTTGTACATATTAAATTTTTACAACGGCATCGATGTATACCTGCCGCCTCGAGGTAGGTCTAGTAACATCTACTCTGAGGGAGGTGCCCCTGACAGAACCCTGCATAAAAACATACTAAAAATTACCTAACGAAACAAAAATACCCACTAAAACAATTTAATAACATACGTATACCCGTTTCCTCGAGGATGGTGTCCTCCTCTCACGAGTTGCTGGGGTGATTCCCCCCCGATCACCTTCCTTCGAAGTTAACATAGGAAATTTAATAAAAAAATATAATTATTTGCTAACGAAAAATCCTAAACATGTTAAAATAATTAATAAAACGTTGGGTAAATTGTTGTATGTACCACATCCATACTAACCGTGTTTGTATCTACTCGATTCAATTTGTAATTAATAAGCAACTTCTTCCCAACAACTATTGATTTAATGGCACATACAAAGACATGATTTCCTTCACGCCCCTCAAATATGCAGTTGGGTTGCTTAAGTGTAGACCCTGGTTGTCTACTATTTATAAAACCCGCAATATTCCCAGTGGTCTTTGGCCTTCCGTCAACGTACAACGTTGCTACTTTATTTTTATCTTTGTTTTTCGGTTGTAAATAGATTGCTGACAACCCATATCTACACATACTTTGTGTATATTGGAACATGCGCATCCAATCATTATAGTTGTAAGAGGGTCCAACATACTCCATCAATTATGTACATCTGTCGTAACCGACCTTTATGCCATCCATGCAAAACAACCCCAATCCATGTAATGATGACGGTGCAATTCTATATATCCTCTCATTCACAAAAAAATCAGTGCTGACTTGATGAAGATCCCTAGGTACCCATTATTTCAATAGATGTTTGTACCTTAAGGGAACCTCGATGTCTCCTATTGTCTCATTATCATAGGAACATGACCCCCCTCATGCGAGAAAAAATTCCATGTGTTTATTGAATTTTCTTCTGATCTTCTGACATCTAGTTTATCTAGCCCTTGTAGACCTACTGGATGTATCACTTTCCTCTATTCTTCCTAAAATCCCCTCGCTCGAGGAAGACATGTCTGACAAATACCTATTTGGTTCTACCTACACCATGGATGGAAAAAACTTGGCAAATAAGAGTAAAAGACCAGCAAAAACTTGGATAGACTTATAAGCATGACATAATAGTGATATCATTTTTTTAACAAAAATGGTTCAAGAGATTTGTATAATAAAAAAATGATAACCAATAATTACAACAGTTTGGATATCGTCTTCTCCTAAAGGAGGAATAGATCCACTCCACCTTGTGCTTTTTTTCCCAATCTCTCTTTATCATCTCCAATTCCTATTCTAGGAGAGCTGAAACTCCTTATAAACTGCCCAATCAAAAGGATATAAAAACAGATTATAAAAATGATATGGTTCGTTATAAAGGAATCCAATTCCTTTCCTGATCTTGTTGATCACATAACAGAATTGTGACACTCTAGATCCACTCCTTGGTTGGCCAACCTATCAGCATGTGAGTTATTTTCTCTCAAAATGTGAAGGAAATTGATGGCTTTAAATTCACTTGCCACACATTTTAAAATCTGATGTGTTTTGGTTATTGGACTCTTTCTATTCCTTACTAGATTCCTTGCCTCTCTAATAACCATACACAAATCTCCAAAGACCGCCAATTCCTCTATGCCTTCTTTCCTTGCCAGCTCCAGTCCTTTTATTAAAGCTAACCATTCAGCCCCATTATTAGTCTTTTTGCCGATTCCCCATGCATACTCTTTCAATTTAATGCCCTCTGAATTGAAATATACTCCCCCCACTCCTACCATCCTTGGATTTCCCTTTGAGGTGCCATTGAAGAATAATGAGATGCAACCCAGTTTCTTCCACCAACATTTGAAACCTTCTGAATTCATTCTGATTTGTCAAGATTGCAAGTTTTTAATTTTTTTTGGAATAATCCAAGGCTGGTATGACGTGAGAGAAAGCATTTTAGAGGCCTAGTCCCTTTATTCAGCTGTTAATGCTTCCTTCTTGATGCTGCTCATTCCCTTCATGCATAAAGCTTCCACCCAGCGTGCTTTGGCAGCTTCTGCAACTTTTCCCAGGCTGCTCTTTCCCCCCTCAAATATTTCCTTGTTTCTTGCTGTCCAGATCTTCCAGCATATATATCTAGGAAGAGATGCCCAGGATCTCGTGAAATCTGTCTTGTTGAGGAGTGAACCATGTTAGTATTTCTTCCATATTGAAAAGAGATCATCCCAATTCATTGGCAAAGTCAATTCAAATTTTAGCTCCTTGTAGGCATGGTGCCACACTTCCCTAGAGAATTTACACTCTAAAAAAAGGTGCCGAAGGGATTCTTCAAACTCCTTGCAGAGTATGCATCTCAGCAGGCCTTCCACTCCTCTTTTTCTCAAGTTATCAGCTTTTAAAACTTTGCGATGGCTGAGTATCCAAAAAAAAACATTGATCTTGGGCAGACCATTCTTACACCAGATCTTCTTCCATTTCCCTTCATTACTGTTTGTGCTATAATCCTCATCAATTGCTCTGTAGCCTGCCTTCACTGTGTAACCTTCATAATTTGCCCAACGTCTTTCATCCTTTAGCTCACGATGCACTGGTGTTAGCAACACTGTGATGAGTACAAGGAAGTCTGCTCTGAGGTGATCATCCTCCAACTCAATCCACCTCGTCCATCTCCCATTAATGGAATAATGAATTGATGTTCAATTCCTCTAATTTCTGTCGTAACTCAGGAAATGCCTGCGCTAGCACTGCTGGTGAGACTGACGCGCAGTGGTCTGTCTAGATTTTTGTCTCCTTGCAGTTGCCGGGACTCCACTTCAGATTCTCTGTTATTAAATGAGCTTCGTTTTTGCAAATTTCCCATATTGGTGATCCTCCAGTGCTCGTGCAAATGTTGTCCAAGCATCTCCCTTTGTTGCCGGACATGTATTTCTTTTGCAGAATTTTTTTCCACCATGCATCTTTGCTAGTCACTACTCTCCACATGATTTTAGCTCTGAGAGCTAAATTCATCTTCATTGGATCTTTTACACCAGCGCCTCCATGAATTTTGGGTTTGCAGATCGTCTCCCAATTTACCAAGTTAATTTTTTTTTATTACTGTCAGTTTTACCTCCTTGCCACAGGAACCTTCTAAATTCTCTTTCGAGATCCTTCATATTTTTTTTGGTGTAAGAGAGATCGAACAAGAGTAGATAGGATATGCAGAGAGGACGGAATTGATAAGAGTGAGCTTACCAGCTAGATTTAGCCACTTTTCCCCCCAGGAGTTGATTTTGTTCTTGAGCTTCTCTATCATCCCTTGCCAATCAGCCATCCTTTTTTTCCCTTTGAAAATCAGAATCCCTAGGTAATTGAAGGAATTCCATACTGCAATCCCTTCAAAACCGAGGATTCTTGCTATCTTTTCTAGCGTTCCAGGGGTGCAATTCCAACCATAGACTTTGGATTTGGCTGAATTTATTTTTCCATTAGTTGCTTTGAGGAAGGTGGATAGGATTGAGTTGAATCTTCGTGCAATTATGGTGGAAGCACCTCCGAGCAGAATGGTATCATCTAAGAACTGTGCATGGTTGGTAGCTTTCACACCTCTGGATATATTCAAGCCTCTAAGATCGTCAGACTCCTGCAAGAGCTGTAGCTTTTTGCTCATGGATTCAACCACTAAAAGATAGAGGTAAGGGGACATCAGACAACCTTACCGTAGCCCCCTGGTTTCCTGGAAGAACTTAGAAGGCCTGCCGTTAACTAAAGGTACGATCCAAGGCCTGCTTATACAGGCTTTGACCCACCTTACAAATATTTAGGAGAAACCAAACTTAGACATGACTTCAAAAAGAAAAAAATGATTTACCCTATCAAATGCATTTTCCATGTCCAATTTAATGGCCATACCTTGTTGCTTCCTTTCCACGCTGGAGTGAATTGATTCTTGTACAGTGATGATGTTATCTAGGATCTGATGCCCTGCTACAAATCCTCCTTGCGAATCTGTCACATGCCCCAATTTTGAAAAAAAACAATTTTATATTATTTGATTTTATTTGAGGACAATATGTTAAATTTTATGCTAAGTTGTAATTGATGACTCAACAGAGTTAAGGATATTTAATGTAATTCTGAATATTTTAATTATAAATAAATAAAGGAGGAGACAATAGCTTAGGAGAGCTGTTAAAAGAGTGTTTACTGGTCAAATTGGTGGAGGAGACTAGGTGGAGCAAACTGACATGTGGCAGCATCCTCAAACCACTTCCAACTGTTGCAGCTGGCAACCTCCCTACAATTGGGGTCATGATTCCCCAAGAAAGTGGAATCAGTGCAGGTGGCTCAATTAATGAAAACTGACCCAGAAGAATTAGGCAATCTTTATAAAAATTCCCATTGAAGAGAGCTGAGGCTGCTCATTTTCTAGAGAGGTGATCATTCAGGTGAATGAATGTACTTCAGAGAAATTCAATGGAAGGGAATTGTGGAAAGTGTTTGAGGGGATAACTGTTGATTGATCTAGTGCGGCTTTTAAGCTGAAAGATCTTACTACTGAGAGCAGAGTGTTTTACTGAGATATTGGACCAGTCTACTGTTTGCATTCTCCACCAGTTCTCAGCCAAGAAGACCAGGAATAGGCTCGGGGGTCCTGAGGAAGCATTGTTTGAGCGCTCTCTAGGAGATTGGTAGAGAGGAACGATCTCCTAACGCTGTTGTCGTCTGTCTTAAACAAGTTCTACATTATTTTGTTTTACTGTGTTAGATAGATAAATCTGAGTCTGACTGTTATATGAATGTTAAATATTTAGTTTGTAAAATGTTAGAACTATTAGTATTTTAAAATGATTGAAGAAATGAACTTGATTGGAAAAGTAATGTGTTAGAATAGAAATAATTTCTAGACTGTGTTTTTCCACACCTAGAAAACCAGGCAGTACTCTAGCATAGGTAGAATGTTTAAGTAGATAAGAGAATGTTATGGTAGATAAGATTGTGTATTTACAAACAGTAGAATAATTTTATTCATATTAAAATATTAAGGAGGTTAAACAATGCTATGATATGTTTATGTTTCTTTGTTTTCACTTAGTAGCTGAATGGAATATAGCAGAAAAACCACATTAGAGTTACAATGATTACATACAGTTAAGTAAATAAACAAGCTACTAATCACATAGTTTATTTTCTAACAATATCAACTAAATCTAAGACTAATATTTATTATAAACTAAATAGGGTTATATTAAAAGTACTTAAATTATAAAGAGTAAATTGAGTTACAGAGTCTATACTATATCTTTTCAAAGAACTCTGAGTAAATTCTACTTGCTAGTTTGGTAAATAAAAACAATGAGAATATAATTAATAACTAGAATAAAACTAAATATTTACCTATGCAGAAACTATTTTATAATTATCAAGACAGGCCTATACTTGTAAAGGTAAAACTGCAGGGTCGAAACCCTAACCATTTTATTTAACTATTATAAATAAAAACATCTAAGTTGCAAAACCATTTACTTGGATATTTATATAAATAAATGATTAGTCTACTATAGACTATTACAGTCCTTTCTGAAAACAAATGTACATTTACACAATACACTTGTAATAATAATTTAACCAAATTAACAAGTAGTAGAACCTAATCAATAATAAACTAAAGAACTTAATTATACAAGGGTTTCATTTCAGGAAAACCCTAGCTTGTATATTTAGAACAAGTAAGTTAATATTATAAATTACACACTATGACGGAGTTACAGTCTTAAATAATAACAATAATTTATTTACAAAAGATATTTAGACAGTAATGTTCTTCATTAACAGTCGAATAGGAGAAACCCTAATGTACACAAAGTTACAATATACAAGATTACTGCAAAAACGAGATAGATCTCGAAGTAAAATCTTTCTTAAAACCCAATGTATTACATTAACAGGCCATAAGGCTGCAAACTTAACCAGATTACAACACTCAGCTCAGGGCCGATGTACCCAGCATCGTGGCATGGGTTTTAAAACAAACTAACATTCAAGTTATTAAAACCTTCATTATTGTATATCCTTTATAAGTAAAGAGAAGAGTATTAAAAATCACGTCATCGAAGACGGAGCCACCCTACTATATGCAAGGGTTTAATAACGAAAAACAAATCTTAAAACTAAAGACCAAACATCCCAAGACTGGAGGAACCGAGGTCGTAATTTATTTCCAATTGAAACCATTTTCCCCTAAGTCTGTACAAGTAGGGAGTTGCCACATTGTAACCGGGGCTTACCCGTAGGTCTTGATGCCAATCCAAACTTGGAGAGGGTTCTTCTAAGCATAAGGGCAAGCTGTAACCTGCAAGCGAATATCAAAACCTTGATTAGAAACTGAGTTATATAACTGTAACTATAATTTTAAAACTTATAATATTTGTAAGACGAATTCTTTACCTGAAAGCGAAAGATTTGGAAGTCGAGGAGGATTTGAACCCGCACCATGAACAACAACTGGAAGATCAAACCCTCGTGCTCACCTATGACAGAGGGAGCAGGGTTCAAAACGCATACTACACCGACGACTGGAGTAGGATTAAAGCTTTGGCAAAGGCCATTTAAGAAATCAATACTAAAAACTACTGACAAAGAACAACTATACACATAGCAACACAATGCATGCAGAGAGAAATCAAATGCGAACTGTATATCTCTCCAATCTCACACTAGAGTGGCAACGCTTCATTACACACAAGATAGAGCTGGAAATGAGCACAAGCGAGCCCTTATGGCCGCAGTGAACTAGACAGTGCAAAGACCAAAACCCTCGTTGAAGAATGAGATTTAGGGTTGCGTAGTAGGCTTTTAAATCATGATTTGCACGGTGGTGGATGTTCCACGTGCCCACCAAATTATTCAGTCCACTGTGGGTCAATTTGTATAGTTTCCACTGCATTGTCGAGAACCAAATCATTGTTAATAATTTAAATAATGACCACAATGATATTATAATTTACAAAGTCAAAACATATCTATTCTTTGTTAAACCATGAAGTCCAACTATGTCAAAGAACGAGATTTATATGGTATCGTTAAACCTTATATGTTATAAACCTTGGAATCATCGTCAGTAATGAACCAAAAACATTTTGCATTGATATCCTTGTCTTATAAAGATCTTATAATATTTCTTAGTAAAACATTTATGAAGAGATCAATAGTATAGTAAAGGTTGTTGAACATGAGTTGATAGTATCACTATTGACCTTTTCTTTTTATAACCATAAACGATGCATGTCTATGCTGTTAGAACTAGTTTATGCAAACACTAATAGGTAAGAACTAGTTTATAAATCAACAAGGTGTGTATAAATATAATTAGTAATTACACCCTAGCATAACTCTTACTTTTGAGTGTAGTCTATAGTACTAAGAGTAAGATACACTTCTTGGAAGTACATGATCATTTGGTCTTCATAAGATAACAAAGCTCTGAGATGAATCAAACCAAGATTAGATTATACTTGGTAGTAAAGGATAGTAAAACTATTCAAAAATAAATCTAGTATCACTTGTTATTATAAATAAATAATATAATAATGTAATTTTTTCACATTACTTATGTCATGAAGAAGTTTGGAGATAGAAATCACAACTTGACGACATTTGTGCAAATGATCATTCATAAGTATAATAAAATAATAAGTTGATAAATTTCCTCTACTGAAGCTCAATTAAAAGTAGAGTGGAGGGTACGTTTGTAAGCTTGTTCTTAGAAGGCTTAGTTTTATTTCCATGCTGATAAGAAGTGTTTTAAATTTTAGAAATAATAACAGCAGTAAACTCTTATGTCAGTAAAGGAATTGTTATACAAAATCGTGAGCTCTATAAGTAACTTGGCTAGTAGCTAGAAAGAAGAACTGTTCGAAAAAAAAGTCATACTAATGAAAAACATTGAGAATGGTAAGGTTATTGGTCTTTACAACATGAATTTAAAATACTGTCATAGTTGCAAAATTAGTAAAGAAAAGATACTTTACCTCGTAGTACCCTTGAATTCTATTAAGCAAACTTTTACTCTAGCAGTATATTTATGCTAAAAGAAGTATATCTGGATTAACGCCTTAATAAAGTCTTACTGGTTCAAAATTTACCTATCAAGCCTGTAAGATCCACAATTCCAAGTAAGTTAGAAATTGCTAAGTAAGCCCCAGTTAGAAAGTAACTTCTCACCTACTTGACAAAATCAAATCATCAGCACAGCTAGAAATAACTAAATGCAGATTATTCACATCACATATCGAAATTAAAATAGTATTAATTTATATGTGTTTAAGTTAATCATTAGTTTGTTAACTGTTTCATTTATCCGATTAGCCACTAGCAGTTAACAAACTGTGGCTATAAACAATTTATGTTACATCAAATTTTTTTAATTTTTGTGAAAATTTAGGGTTTTGACATGTGGTATCAGAGCACAAGGTTCAAACACTAGGCCTTGATGAAGCCCAACTTGCTTTTATGAAACAGTGAATTTAAATTATTTTGCTGATGTTATTTTCTTTTAATGTTATTCAACAGAGAAAATTGTTTCTGAAGTTTAACAACAGGTATGGAAAGGCTGGAGGAATATGCGGAAGAGGAATCTCCATTTACTGAACAAGAAAACTTACAGAGGGACCCTATACCAGAAGACCTAACTACTAATTCTTCAGAACTGTTACAAACAGTAAAAGACTTAAAATCTGAAATGGAATCTGTTAAACGAGAGAATGAAAGGATTCTGAGGGCTCAGGATGAGCTGAATCAGATCCTAATAGAAAGATTTCAAATTGAGGGTAGGGGTAAAAGAGCTGATTCAGAAGATACAAGTCATCAACATAAATATAGAAAGATTAAATAGACTAAAAATGAAAGCAGCTCATCTTCAGAGGTATTTGGTGATCAACGTAATTTTCATTCCACTAGTGATACTAGTGATGACAACCATTATACTAAAAAGAGAAAATATAAACCCTATGAGGAAATTTCTGGGGAGTTTAAAAAGATTAAACCACCAACATTCAATGGAGAGATTGATAAGGGGGAGGAAGCAAAATCCTAGTTATTTGAGATGAAGAAGTACTTCCAGATTTATAACTATTCTAACCAATTAAATGATAGAATGGCTATCTACAATCTCTCAGGGAAGGTTGATATTTGGTGGCAAGACTTGAAGAGAGTGAAGGGAATAAAAGAGAAGAACGTAAATTGGAGTACCTTTAAGAGGTGCTTTAAAAATAAATTTCTATTTGAGCAGTACTATGAAGAGAGATCAAAAGAATTCTATGAGCTTAAATTAGGATCAATGACTATGAAAGATCTGAAAAACAAGTTTTTAAGTCTACTTAGGTATGTGCCATACCTTGTAGATGAAAAATGAAAGGTACAGCGATTCCTCAACTGTCTACCTTATCATATTAAGGATAGGATTGAGTATGACAATCCAAAAACTCTGGAAGAAGTCATGAGGAAAGCCAATTTATGTTATGAACAGAATCAAAAGAAGGAGAGCATGGCCAACTGGAAGGCCAAGAAGAATAACAACCAGTATGATCAAAAGAAGAAAGAATTTGTGCCCAACTGGACTTCTAAAAACAATAAGGCTAGAAATTTTCCTAACAAGAATTTCCAAGGGAATAAAAATAATTCACCCAACAATCAAAACAATCCAAAGGGTAAAGAGTCTGCTAATAATCATGGTAATTACACAAATAAATTTGAACACAAAGAACTTATAAAGCGCTGGGAGTGTAATGGCCCACATTATGCCTCAGTCTGTCCTAATAAAAAAAAGGCTGTCAGTAATATTCATACCATATAGGAGGAAATGACTATTGAAGATTTAGTGAGGACTATGCCTAGAATCAATGCAGCCTTGGAGAATCGACAAGCATAATATCAAACTTCAATGGTGGAAGTAGAAGGTATGATAAACCAAACCCCTATAGCTATTTTAATTGATCCAGGAGCTAGTCTTAGTTATTTTTCACCTAAAATGGTAGAAAAATGTAAGTTGCCTGTTGAAAAATTTGAAAATTCTTGGTTGGTTCAGTTAGCCACTGGTGCAAAAAGGAAGGTAACTTGTTTTGTAAAAGAATGTGCAGTAGTTATGGATCAATTTGAAACTGTTGTAAAGCTTAATGTATTACCTCTTGGTTCTTATGACTTACTAATCGGTATGGATTGGTTAGAACAACATAGGGTGATTTTAAATTGTTATGATAAAACCTTTACATGTATAAATAATGATGGACAATCAATAAATGTAAATGGAATCCCTAGAAAAAATACCATAAGGCATATTTCTGCTTTGCAGCTTAAGGGTGCTGTTAGGAAGGGTTGTAAAGCATATGCAGTAACAATAACTGATGAGGAGAATCTAAATAAGATAGACAAATTAAAATTGGAAGACATACCAGTTTTAAGAGAATATGTTGATGTATTTCCGGAAGAAATTCCAGGACTACCTCCGAAAAGGGAACTATATTTTACCATTGAGCTGGTACCTGGTGCAGTACCCAGCTCAAAGGCCCCTGATCGAATGAACATACTTGAACTTAATGAATTCAAGTCACAATTAAAAGAACTTATTGACCAAAAGTATATTTGACCTAGTGTGTCTCCTTGGGGGGCACCTGTCATCTTCGTTAAGAAAAAGGACGGAACCATGTGACTTTGCATAGATTACCGTCAGTTCAATAAGATGACTATTAAAAATAGATACCCATTGCCTCGCATAGATGATCTATTTGTTCAACTATGTGGAGCCACGGTGTTCTCGAAAATTGATTTAAGGTCTGGATATCATCAAGTTAGGATTAAAGATGAAGACATCTTTAAAACAACTTTTAGAACTCGATATGGCCATTACGAGTTTGTCGTCATGCCATTCGGGATTACTAATGCCCCAACTATTTTTGTGTGTTTAATAAACAACGTTATGCATAAGTATCTAGATAAGTTTGTAGTCATGTTTATCGATGACATATTAATCTATTCAAAAACTGAAGAAGAACGTAAAGAACATTTAAAAATTGTTTTGCAAGAGTTACGAGATCATCGACTCTTTGCAAAGTTTAGTAAATGCAATTTCTTTAAGGATAAGATTCAGTACTTAGGTCATGTGGTGACTAAGGAAGGGATTTCGGTGGATCCTGAAAAGATAAAGGTGATTGAAGATTGGCTGGTTCCTAGGGATGTAACTGATGTTCGATCCTTCATGGGAATTACCGGTTATTACCGGAGGTTCATTGAAGGTTTTTCGAGAATCGTGAATTCGATAACTTCTTTGCAGAAGAAAGGAAAGAAATTTGTTTGGAACCAGAAATGTGAGGATAGCTTTAAAAAGTTAAAAACTTTATTAACCAACGCACCTATTTTAAGAATAGTTGATCCAAATAAAGAATTTGTAGTGTGCACTAATGCCTGCAATGATGGTTTAGGCAGTTTTTTGACTCAAGAAGGGCATGTTATTGCCTATGAGTCAAGGAAATTAAAAATTCATGAAAATAATTATGCAACTTATGATCTGGAATTAGCTGCTGTTATACATGCTCTAAAGATGTGGCGTCATCACCTAATTGGCATAAAATTTATTCTAATTACTAATAATAAAGGACTAAAATATCTGTTAGATCAGCCTAATCTAAATGCTAGACAAGCTAGGTGGCTAGCTTTCTTAAGTGAGTATGATTTCGAAATTCAGCACATTAAAGGGAAAGAAAATAAAGTTGCTGATGCATTAAGTAGGAATGCAAGGCTAAAATTCACAGCAATTATCAGCACTTATACAACAGATTTAGATGAACAACTTAAAGCAGGGATAGAACAAGATGAAATTTACCAAAACTTACAAGCTAAAATGAAAGAAAATCCAACATAAAGCTTAAGTAAAGGATACAGTTTGAATGCAAAAGAATTTTTACGTATAAAGACTGAATGCATGTACCTAATGTACCTAAAGTTAAGTTATTAATTTTGGATGAAATCCATAAAACTCCATACTCAGGTCATCCAGGCTATCAAAAGACTATAACTATGATAAGAAAAGAATATTTGTGGCCAAACATGCAGACCGAACTGGCAGAGTATATTGCTAGGTGTTTTGAATGTTAGCAGGTGAAAACTGAACATCAACACCCAACTATATTACTTCAGCTGTTGCCCATTCCTAGCTGGAAATGGGAGAAAATTAGTCTCGATTTTGTTACTGGACTGCCTAAAAATCAAAATTTAAATGATTCTATCATGGTAGTGGTCGATAATTTAAGTAAAGCAGCCCACTTTATACCTGTTAAAACTACGTATAAATCTGCAAACATAGTTGATATCTTTCTAAAGAAAATTTTCTGACTGCATGGAATACAGAAAGTTATAATCTTGGATAGAGATCCTAAATTTACAGGTAACTTTTGGAAATATCTGTTTAAAGGATTAAACACTACGCTAAATTTTAGTACTTCGTTCCATCCTCAAACAGATGGACAAACCGAAAGAGTAAACCAAGTACTGGAATATTTATTAAGAATGTATGTGAAAGACCAGCCAGGTAAATGGGAGGATTATTTGCATCTGGTAGAATTTGCTTATAATAATAATTATCAAGCGTCAGCCAGGTTTAGTCCTTTCGAAATCTTGTATGGAAGGAAATGTAATACTCCTATCTCTTGGAGTAATCTGGTGGATAGATTAGTATTAGGTCCTGAACTATTAAAGGAAATGGAAGAAATTGTTAAGCAGGTACAAAGTAATCTAAAAATTGCGCAGGATCGATAGAAAAGTCAGGCAGACCTTAAAAGTTCTCCAAAGGAGTTTCAGGTAGGTGAACATGTGTTCATCAAGGCGAGGCCCAAAAAGAGCTCTCTGAGATTGGGTAGTTGTGCAAAACTAGCACCTTGTTACTGTGGTCCCGCCTCCGGATCTTTCTCTCCCGTGCCTTCATACAGTTCTTGATAATGAGTGAAGGCATGATCTTTGAGCTCTTCTTGCCCCGTGATCCTGTTTCTTTGTTTATCCTTCAACTCCTTGATGGAATTGAAGCCACCTTGGCTTGCTTATGGAAATACTCGGTGTTTTTGTCTCCACCCTTTAACCATTTCTGTCTGGATTTGATTCTCCATCCCTCTTTGATTTACCTTGAAGCCTTTAGTATTATGAGATTGAGCTCTTTCTCTTGTTTTAGATGCTTTATGGACACCTCTTCCACCTCCATTCTTCATTGCAGAGCTGCTAACTCCCTTTGTCAACTGATTTTTTGTTTGATAGGTTCCACAAAGTCTTCCTTTGCCATTTCTTTTAAGGCATCTTTCACTACTCTAAGCTTGGACTCCCAAATGTAACTAGGGGATCCAAAGTGATGGGTGTTCCACTCGCTTTGGATTAGCTCCATTATTTTCATATCATGCAACTAGATTGGATTAAAATTGAAGGGGATGGGCCCGAGATTGACAAGCAGGGATAAAATCAACACCCAAGGTTTGTGATCTGATACTGCTGAAGGTAGAGCAAAAGAGGTAGAGAGGAGATATTTCTGTAAGAAAGTGGAACTTACCATAAATCTGTGTAGCCTTGTCGAAATGTTCCCAATTTTGACTCTTCTTTTGCTCCAGGTGTACTTCCCGTTCCTCATAGGAATATCCAGCAGATCCAAATCCACCATCAGATACTCCATCTTCTCATTGAAGGGGTCCCTAAGCTTTGTGCCCCCTCGCTTCTCTCCCTGTGACCTAGTAGTGTTGAAATACCCGGCTATGATAAGATATTTCCCACGCATCCTTTACTTGAGATTGTAAAGATCTTCCCAAAATGTTATCTTGTACCTATAGTGAGTTGGCCCGTATACATTATAGATGTATAGCGGGGATCGGTTCTCTTCTTCTTGAATTTCTAGAAAGAGCCAATGATGGATTTCTTTGATAGAGTTAACCAAGAATTTGCTGGAGAGAATGGTGGCTATTCCCGCTGATGGTCCATTTGAACTTATGGCATTCCCTTTGTTGTTTTTCCAGAATCGACATGAGAGTGCCATGGCCTCCACGTCTGGAATTTTTGTCTCTTGGAGCAACAGTTTGTCTAGCTTCTCAAATTTGATAATATCCTTTATTGCTTCTACCTTGCTTAAGTATCCTAGACCCCTACAGTTCCAAGAGACGGTTTTCAACGTTTCTTACCTACTTGAGATCTTGCTCTAGATCTGCCATCTGCTCTTACCCCTCCCTGAATTTTGGGGTTTTGAAGAAGCCTCATTTCCTCAAGACTTCTTTGCCTTCCTAGCTCCATCTCTCTTTCCACTTCTTGCTCTCTTAGCTGCCTTTGCAACTTCCTTCCTCTTGTGGTTGGCTGCAAAGCTACTTCTTGTGTTTCCTGTAATCCCTGTGAAGGCGATCTCTTTTGGGAGAATCCTTGTGGCGTGAATCTGCTGTTTTTGACCATCTCTGCCCAGGTTCCCCTTGGTGTTTATGACCCTTCCGGAGCCCTTTCAATTCTTTCATTTCTGGGAGAAATGGGGGGATACTCTTGTTTTCCTGGGTTTCCTCTTCCTCTACTTCAACTGTTACCACTTCCAGAAGGGATATTTCACCTTCTTCAATAACCAATGCTTCGTACTGGTTGCTTACTAGGGATTTTTTTGCTCCTACAGGCTTTTCCTTACTGCTCTTTTGCTGCATCTCGCTTGCTGCAGGGGGGTTTTTCCTTCCCCTCTTTGAGTGTTTCCATCCTTCCTCTTGGTTTTTTTCTAGGTCTCTTGAACCACCTTAGGACAATTTTTAACAAAGTGGCCGTATTTGTGGCACTTCTTGCATTTAAATGGTAGTTGCTCGTAGTCCACTTTTTGCATGAGTTCCCATCCGTCCATGAGTAAATTTACTGCCTCTGGTAGGCCTTTATCCACATCTACTTCAACGTAGATCCTTGCACAAGAGAAAACGGATCCCTTTGGTTTGTCTTTGTCAAATTAGTTGCCAAGAGAGTTTCCTATTGCTTGCAGTGTCTCGTCATTCCATAAGTGCAGGGGTAGGTGAGGGAGACAAACCTAAACTAGGATCACAGAAGGCATGTCCTTTTCTGGGTTGAATGAAAGGCTCCATTGGTTTAGATACAAACCACGTGGACCCATGATGTAGGGCCTGCTCCTGAAGATTAGGTCTCTGTCAGCTTTGCTTTCAAATAAGAAGGAGAAGAAACCATTTCCAAAAAAGCAATGTTGCATCCCCCCCGATATCAAGGGAATCCAGTTCTGTTAATCCAGGCCTCCATAGAATTTGGCGAAGGATAGATGCCCATGAAATGACCTATCAGCCCTTTCTCGCTCAGAGCTAGGGATTTTAATCTTGAAGCTGCTGACGCGATCTGGATCCTAGGAGCAACTGCTCGCTTCACAAAGTTTACCTTATTGGATTTTGGGGTTATCATAGTTGAGGAAGAGGTGGTAGCCACCAGATTCTTGAATGCTTCATCTAACAATCTTCGATGTTCTTCTGGGCTTAGTTTCGGTGGTGGATCCATCCTTTCCCAGTTAAATCACAAAGTTCTCTGCATGCTAAACAGAAAGCTGCTCTCCGCACTGACAAAAGGTTTTTTGTATGCACAATGTGGTGCCTTCAGACCAGATCCAAAAGTCCCCTGCAGTTTGCATGCACGATCTGCGTGCAGAGGCAGCAGATCAAGACCTCAACTCGCTCTCTCAGAAACCTCGACACTTACTCGCAGGATCACGCAACAGGCTCAGTGGGACCGACATAATAGTGATATCATTATCTTGAATAGAATCAATAATTCCCTAATATAATAGTTCATCAAATAGTCCTTTAACAAGATATAGATATCAAGTGGTTCCATAGCTAATGCTTCATCCAAATTATCTCAAAATACAAACTATGTTTTGAACAAAATTTGTAGGTGTAGCTTTTTAAATTTATTTTGTTTCCTCACCAAAAATATTTAAGACCCAGTTTACAGATCTCAATATATATAATAAACTCATTTGCTAATATTTTGTAACTTTTTTTCATAAGAAAAATAGGTGTTCCTTGATATTCAATATTGAATCAAATGTAACTTGTACATAGTCTTGACAATAAGTCATTCCAGATGCGAGTGGAGATAAGTATCAACAAATTTCCAAGGGGGGGGGACGGAACCCACAATACCAATATGATTGAAGTAGCAATACCACAGGGAGAACATAAGGAGCCCAAACATCTTATCCAAGGAGGCATCAAGGGTGGAGAAAACAAACCCTTGGGGGATGAAAACAAAATGAATATCCCCAACTAAAACAAGAAAGATGCTAATGTATCCCATAGTCGAAAGAACCAAAAAAGACTACGGCACATAAATAAAAAAACCATTAAAAGAGTTGTATCATGCCTTCCTTAATGATTTCTCCTTCTAAAAGTTACTAGAAGGAGAGGAGGCCAACCTTCATATTCAATGCTTCCTTGGATAAACGGTCCGCACTCATATTGTGCTCTCTGTAGACATGCCTAAAGTCATATAACCCATGAATTGAAGTCGTTGGTAGTATAGCATATATGTCATATTTAATGGATATCCGACGACAATTTTCACTACATAGATATTGGAAATCCAACGAAGTATCCTTCATAGAGGTCAGGATTTCAAATACGCAACATGGACTTGCAGCTAGCCCCAACAACTTCTTTGTGTCTTGGGAAAAATTTAATCTTGACATGGTCCCATTGGTGAATTTTCTATTTTTAAATTACTCAACAAAAGTGGAAATTAATTATCCTAATAGTTTTTAATGTTGATTACCCCCATGTCCAAACCATATATGTACTTGCAGAACTGAAAAAAGATGAATGCTATTTCAATGTTTGATATATGGATTGATAAATAATTTTTTTAACAACAATAATTTATCGGAAAAAAAACAAACTACTAAAAATAACAGTTTCTCAAATACGGTGAAACTGACTCTAATAAACTCTGATTACTGTGACTCATCTATAATTCTAATAAACTGACTCACTGTATAACTCTAATATTTTTTTCTTAACTTGTTCAACATATACTCTCCAATGATCAACTTCCCTCTCTTTCAACCCTAATAGTTCTTTATTTTTACAACATTGGTGCCAAACTATTGTAGTATTTGAGTCAGCAACCTGTGCAAGTATGTGTATTCCTTGACTCTGCAAATTATATATCATCCCCATTATGTTAGGGCCTATTAATTCTTGCACATTGATCTAGGAACAAATAATCAATCTCATCAAGAAATAATCAATAAATAACTCAGAAATGGTGTTAATCGGAACTGGAATTGGTTTCCTCTATGTATATTTAATAAACAATGAATGATTACAATAACAATGTCAAGCAATAGCTTGAATCAATGAGAAATTCGAATACGTAAGGAGGCCATTCGAAATCAATGAGTGAGTCTGGCTTAACTGACTGTAAGCCATAGGTTCACACTCAGTTAACCACTTGACCAAAACCCTAATTGACTCACCAAACCCTAACTAAAGTCAGAGTGCAATAAATGACTGAATCTCAACTGAAAGAGATCCAACACATGCCATAGCAAGCCAACCATCAAGTGCTAGTGCTCCATGACTTCAATGAACCCTGATGAGGTTAACTGAAGCTGAAATGATCATTAGAAGTTGGTGGAGGCACCCCTGTTGACTCCAGATCATTAAATAATAATAAATAATCATTAAATAATATATTTAATGAGGGGAGGTGCCTTAACTAACTGGTTGAACTGATTGTAACCACCAGTTAGCAATTAGGTGCATTAATATCACTCAGATCACCCCCGGAGTGCTCCAGTTAGCCTCCTTGATTGTAGGAGAAGGTTATGTTAGCCTCCTTGACTGTAGGTAGGCGTGGGTGTGACTGGATGATGTCAATTAATGCTCCACTGATGTCAATTAATGTCAATTATACTTAGGATAGTGGTTTAACTAGGCCAATTTGACCAAAAAGAGTGTGTATGGTGGTAAATGTCTCCAACATCCCTCCTTAAGCTATACTTAGGAAGAGTTTGAAAACATAGATGCATAAAAATGCTAGGGCCCCGACAACTAAGGCCATAGGTCACCCTGTACAATGCTGAAACTGAAACAATGCTCAAAACAAACTAAGTGAGGAAAAGAGGGAAAACCCAGTGGGAAAACCCCCCCCTCAAGCTGAACACTGAAAGTAGTCTGAATCACCTTGATGAAATCACCCCCAAAAGTGAACGGAGGTAAGTGAACTTATTTTCTAAAAATCTCTTGGTGAATATGTCTGCAATTTGCTCATCAGTTGGGCAGTATTGCAGAATGATGGTCCTGTCATGCACTAGCTCCCTGATGTAGTGCATGTGAATCTCTACATGCTAGGTCCTTTGCCTGGTAAATGGATTCGTGGATATCTTAATAGCACTCTAGTTGTCACAAAAGAGGACAGTGGACAAAGTACTACCAAGATCAAACTTTGAAAGAATGCCTTGCAACCAAACTGCTTGGATGCAAGCATTCACCGCTCCTCGATACTCGACCTCTGCTGAAGATAGTGCTATGGCAGCCTGCTTTTTGCTTGACCAGCAAATGGGGCCACCACCAAACATGAATACATATTGGAAATTTGAATTTCAATCAATAGAATCACCCGCCCAATCGAAATCTGTGTATCCAACCAGCTCTAGCTTGGAGTTTGCAGCATAGTGAATGCCGTAGGTCCTGGTTCCCTGAATATACTAGAGGATCCTCTTGGCTTCCTTCCAATGAAGATAATGAGGATGCTGCATGTATCTTGATACAACATTCATGGCATAACAAATATTAGGCCTAGAATGAGTCAAGTACAACAAGCTACCAATCAACTGTCGATAGATAGTGCAGTCCATGGGAGGTGTGTGTTTTCCTTCTTCAAGGATGATCCCTGAAAGGAAAGGGAATAGTGAAGGCCTAAATTCAGCCATGTTAAACTTGAATAATAGGTCTGAAGTGTATTTGGACTGAGTGACCATAATCCCATCAGAATTTTGCTCGATTTTGAGCCCCAAAAATTGTTTTAGAAGCCCCAAATCACTCATTTCAAAGGCATTGTGGAAAGCAGTTTTGATGGCTGAAATGGAGGAAAATGTGCTACCTGTGATCGGTAAGTCATCAACATATAAAAAAATTATAATTATATGACCATCATGTTTCTGTAAATACACATTTGGATCTGATCTACATCTCTGAAAGTTTTGCTAGAGAAGAAAGGCATCCATATTGGAATACCACTCTCTTGGGGCCTGTTTTAACCTGTATAGTGACTTCTTTAGCTTGCAAACCAAAGATGGATCAGTGATGTAGCCCTCAGGCTGCTTCATGTATATCTCCTCATGAATATATCCATGTATAAAGGATGAATTAACATCCATGTGATGCACCTCCCAGTGCTTGGATGCTGAAATTGCCAAAACAAGGCGGATGGAGTCCATTTTTGCAACCGGTGCAAAGGTCTCATGGTAGTCCACTCCTTGGACCTGAGAGAAACATTTTGCTACCAGAATTGCCTTATATTTTTAGGTGCTTCCATCAGTAGCAACCTTTGTTTGAAACACCCACTGGCATTGAACCAATTTCCTTCACGGAGGAAGAGAAACTAGCTCCCAAGTAGTGTTTTTCTGAAGAGAATTCATCTCTTCATCCACGGCAACTTGCCATCTCGGATCATTCCGAGCATGGTAGTAGGATTTTGGATCTAAAATAATCATCAAATAGAAATTTTTGGACAGCAAATTATTAGAACAAGAGAGCGTAATACCTACTCTTTGGAAATCAGATCGGGTTCTCCTTGGATCATCCAGATTTCCAATGTTGTCTCCTGCGGAGGAGAGTGTCTGTTGGGCCCATGTAGGAAGATGATTTTGCACTTCAGGTTATGATTAAGAATTTGATGATTGCTACACACTGATATCAGAAATCAAAGGATCCAAATCAGGGTCATCACCCCCAATTTCATCATCCAAATATTCAGTAGAATAGGAAGGAAATTCAATAGTTTTCTCCTTCACTAGTTCCATCTCCTGAAGAGGCTCATCGAACTTGACACTTCTCTCGATGATGATCTATTTGGTAATTATATCCAGAAGATTTAATCATTTATATTCATTAGGATACCCAATAAACAAACACTCTATTCTTTTCGGTTGCAAATCCCTTCTTTTATCAAGCAGAATCCGGGCCCATGCAGTGGACCCAAACACCGGTAGGTTCGACACATCCGTCTTGTGTCCGAAGTATGCTTCAAAAGGAGTCTTTTCTTTCATGGATGAGTGTGGAACCCTGTTCTGAATGTATTCTACAGCATTCATGAATTCAGCCCACAAATTTGCAGCAATCTTCTTTGACTCCAACATACATGTGGTCATCTCCTTGAGAGACCGGTTCTTCCTTTTCGCTACTCCGTTCTGCTGGGGAGTGTAGGGAATTGAATGGACCTGAATACCACTTTGGAAGCATATGTACAGAAAATAATTATTGACATACTCCCCTCCATTATCAGATCTCAAGATCTTGATCTTAATCCCAGAGGCATTTTCGATCGAGGCCTTCAATTCAGAAATTTTTTCACATACTTCTGATGTCTTTTTGAGAAAGAAAACCCATGTATACCTTGAAAAATCATCAATCAAATTAAGGAGGTACCTTGATCCATTCATGGATGTGACAGGCATCAAACCACTGATATCAGAATGTATCAGCCCCAATATGCTTGTAGCTCGGTTTGCCTTCCCCCGATCAAACTTGTGCTCAGGGTGTTTTCCAATCACACAGCCCTTGCAGACTCCCGTGGTTGCCTTGATGACCGGGAGGCCTTCAACCATGGATTTTTTCTGTAAATGATGCAAATATTTGAAATTAATATGGTGAAACCTCTCATGCCACAGCCTACTAACCTCATTTCCATGAGTTAGTAGAGCAGTGGGCTTTGCATCCGCAACAAAGTGAGAGAACTCATAGGCTTTTGCATGATGATTTGCAAGGCCTTTTGCAATGAGTTTCCTGGATGCAATTTCTGTTATCTCAACATCATTTGGGCTGAAAGAGACTCTCTTAGGAATTCCTGTATGTGTCATTTGATAGACACTAAGGAGATTTGCTGCTAGAGATGGTACATACAAATAATTAGAGAAAAAACCATTTTCAAGAGCTACAGTACCTTGTCCTTCGGAAATGATGGTGGAGTCATCTCCCATGTGGATGGGGATGGATTTGCCGGTATCCAAGGATGAAAAGGAGTCTTTTTCAGCCATCATGTGATTTGAAGCTCTAGAGTCAATCAGCAATGCTTTGGACTTCGAAGTGCTTGCCATGAGGGCATGACCTTTCTCATGCTGTGGTTCCCGATCTTGGTGATCTCTCCTCCGAAAGCTCTCCGGAAGATTGATGTGATTCCTCTCAAGGAGAGAGGTTGCTTCATCAATATTTTTCTTCATGCAGGCATGTTCAGGGTGAAAACCCTTCCTGCAGTAAGAACACTTGAATTTTTCTTTCCCATTGTGCCCTTTTCCTTTGTTCTTCCTTAAGTCAGAAGATTCATCATGTTGCTGGTTTTCAACTCTAGGCTTGGGAGCATCAAATTTAGTTTTCTGATTTTTTTGTTGCTTTCCTTTACCCTTCATATCTTTAGGCCTCGATACATGGAGGACTTGATCATGGGAAGATCGGATGATCCCCATCTAGACAAGCTTGTCATGTTCATTTGTTAGGGACTCAATGAAGGCATTGAGTGTAGGCATCTTCCGTCTAGGGGTTGTGAGCTTCCCCGCACAGAATGTAGAAACAAAAACTGAATAATCAGCCTCGAGTTTGGAGAGAATGGCAAGGATGAGCTGATCATCCTCCTTCTCCATGTTGCATTGCTTCAAGAGTAAAAAAATATGCTTGAACTTTGTAAAGAAATCATTTAGAGTCTCGAAATTGGAAGGTTGGAGAGACATGAGTTCATTTTCAAGCTGGTAAACCCTTAAGTCATCATGCTTTCCATATAGAGATTCCAATTTGTCCCATATTTCTTTTGGTGTCTTCAAATCCGTAATATGGAAGAGAAGGTCTCAGGAAATAGAGAGGCATAAGAAACTGAAGGCTTCATCCTTCTTGTTCAAGAATCTTGATTTTTCTACGGTGGATCCAGGCTCAACTTCAGTGTCCATGGTGACTCTAAAAATTCCTTTGGAGTGCAACTGAATCTCCATATAACTTTTCCATAAGTGGAAATTGTATGGAGTCAAGAGATCTGCTGAGGAGGCCATTTGGATGTGCTGTAGCGAATGCTTCACCTGTAGATACCTGAAAATCAAAACAGAAAGGGAAAAATAAGGTCGGATAGCCTGCACATTCTAGGATTTCATCACATCCAGCATAGTCAATGAAGCAATATTGATCAATAAGTTCTTTACTTGGGATATTGAGTGGTAAGCCTTGGATTCTGGTATAGTGCTGGAATTTTGAGCTATTGCTCACTTTTCATGGAGAAATCTGTCAAAAAGCTTGTTTTTGAGAGATAGATCTTCATCCCGCCGTATGCTTTGATACCATATTAATTCTTGCGCATTGATCTAGGAACAAATAATCAATCTCATCAAGAAATAATCAACAAATAACTCAGAAATGGTGTTAATCGTAACCAGAATTGGTTTCCTCTCTGTATATTTAATAAACAATGAATGGTTACAATAACAATGTCAAGCAATAGCTTGAATCAATGAGAAATTCGAATACTTAAGGAGGCCATTCGAAATCAATGAGTGAGTTTGGCTTAACTGACTGAAAGCCATAGGTTCACACTCAGTTAACCACTTGACCAAAACCCTAATTGACTCACAAAACCCTAACTGAAGTCCGAGTGCAATAAATGACTGAATCTCAATTGAAAGAGATCCAACACATGCCATAGCAAGCCAACCATCAAGTGCTAGTGATCCATGACTTCAATGAACCCTAATGAGGTTAACTGAAGCTGAACTGATCATCAGAAGTTGGTGGAGGCGCCCCTGTTGACTCCAGATCATTAAATAATCATTAAATAATATATTTAATGAGAGGAGGTGCCTTAACTGACTGGTTGAACTGATTGTAACCACCAGTTAGCAATTAGGTGCATTAATATCACTCAGATCACCCTCGGAGTGCTCCAGTTAGCCTCCTTGATTGTAAGAGAAGGCTAAGTTAGCCTCCTTGACTGTAGGTAGGCGTGGGTGTGACTGGATGATGTCAATTAATGTCAATTATACTTAGGATAGTGGTTTAACTAGGCCAATTTGACCAAAAAGAGTGTGTATGTTGGTAAATGTCCCCAACTGGGCCCTACCCTAACCTCCTTACATTTTTTTTACCAAGGAGTTACTAATTAATGTATGAAGGCATCTTCTTTGAAAGATGCTAATTAGTTAGTTAGTTGGTAGTTAATGTAAAAGGGTCCTCTTTATTAAATAAGTCTCACTAAGTGTCTGGTACTCATTAGTGATGACACCACAAGTAGTTAGGGGTTTTCTAGAGAGAGACTATTTATATAGCTAGTGTTGAATATTTTATCAAAGGAATTTATCTCCTCGAAGAGGTCCATGAACATTGCTCTCTCTTTTCTCGATTATCAATGCAAGGGAGATATTTTGTAGGTTTCATATCATTGTCTCTCTTATTTATTGTTGCATCAGTGGCTTAAGAAACTAGTGCTTATTTAAATAATTCTATACCAACACCAAGAAGGATATATATGAATTTCCTGCTATGAATGAATATTTTACAATGATAGTGTGTTTATTCTTTAATCATATCATTGCTTCGTTTGCAGTCCTGAAATAGTTGGTTTCTGATCATAGTTCACATTTTGAGGACATTGTATGGGAAGATATAACTAACCGTCTACAAATTGAGCATCAATATCCATATCCATAATGGTGTATGCATGAGTAATGCCTAGCCTTGGTTGGCCTATGATCTGCAATTTCAGCAATCTAGGAGTTTAAATGCGCCTAAGCATATGAAGAGAAATATGTTTTCTGCACCAATGGCGTTGTTATTACCCCTGTAGACTCCAACAACCTTGTAAAGTCATATAGTGCTAGCCACAATAAAAATAAAGTTTCATCCACATCCTGTACACCTTCAACAAAGAAAGTATCGAAGAGAAAGCACTCGTTAATTCTGGAAACCTTAGACTTAGAGTCTAAAGAAGCTCGTATTCGTCAACTTGAGTAGGAAATTTCTGCACCATTCAAGTATTTCAATAAAGGGTTTGAAAATAATAGCTCAGCAAGCTATGATGGAATTGTGGATATGGGAAGCTACACTACCATTTTGATTGTTGCATGCTTGTTGGAAGATAGTATACTTGCATACTCAAGACTAGTGCAGCATACTTATGACAAGTTGAAGAACAACATAGATCAAAACAGAGGAACAAAGTTCAATATTCCTACACAGAATATATGTTTTTTTTTCAAATTAGCATCTTTGTAGGACATGTTATAAACCTTGTTAGACTCACTATGGTGCATCATGGCCTCTATGCTTGTTTTGCAACATATGGGAATTGAGTAATTTATTGTATCAACCACTTGAGCTAGACCACCAGGATTTTCTCTGTTAGATTATTACAATTATGAGGACATGTTTTCCTAAATTGAGTTTATCGTTATTTATTTATTTATTCCATTTCACCAACCTATTTCACAATATTTTTAGTCTTCTACTTTTGTAGTATATGTAGAATATACTTGTCTTAAAATTACTATTAAAGTCTCAAATTCAAACAAGAAACCTCTATTCCAAACAAGAAATATCTGAAAACTTCCATCAAATGTTGTCTTTAGCTGCTGGTACATTGCTTCAAGATTGTTTTAAGGCTACTACAAGTTTGAGTTTCCACAATTTTGATATTACCATAAACTTAAAAACTGCCAAGATTTACTAATAAGGTTTATTTTCAAACCTAGAGTCCCCAAACCTACAAGAAGAGAGGATTTGTGGTTGTTATGACCTCATGAATGTTCATATTTGATGTTTTTCACTTCCATAGGTTGTTGTTGAAGTTTTAGGCCGCAAACTATACACAAATACACCCAAACCTGCCTCAAAAACCTCTTTTTCATCTGAATAATGGTTGATCTGTGACCCTTTTAGTCTAAAGTCTACAGGGGATATATTTTATCACTACCAAAAGGTTAAACATAGGCTTGATTATGCTCATGTGACTGGCACTAGGGATGTAACTGATAGGACATCACCCTATTTTCTCTTTGTTGTTGCTTCTACACCCACAGGACTTCCCAAGTCTTAGACTAATTGATGTCTGGACGCGGGAGGCCGAGATGTGCCCAGGAGTGCCCAAATTATGGCCATATTGAGAACTTGCCCATAAATTCAAAATTGTTGCCGATTGAGGGTTGATTAACCCTCAAGATAGCCCAAAATGCTTGGACAGTGCCTACAATGTACGGAAATCAAATTAGCTATAAATAGTCAAGAAAATTACCCTAAGATAAATTTTGGGATACATGAAGGCTAAACAACAAGTGAAATTCTGCTTTTGGTCATAATTTCACCTTATATCAGTCATATGGATTCAAAATCCAAGGTGGGACAAATGTACATTAAAAAAATACTCTGATTGAATCCCTTGTTGCAATAATCATTCCAAATTCTAAAAAGAGTTTGATGATAGCATTTTCTATGTCAATCTATTACAAGTCTCCTAGAGATTTGCAATTGAAATATAATTGTATGCTATTTGTTGCAGAGTTGTATCACAGCAAGAAATTTCATTGAGCCATGACAAAATATTGTTGGTGCAGACCCTTGTAGATCCCAATGACATTGCAACGTATCTCTCAAGCGTTAGATATTTCCCAAATTACTCCAAGTCATCCAATGAGGTTATCCCTCGCAAGATTTAACCGCATCACTCTGACACATCAAGAAATTATTAGAACTGCAACAAAGTCTCCACCATGGTAATCCTAGCCATGGCCCCACTTTATTGGTTGGGGAACACAACTTTACAGCACCATCCAACAATTTCGTTGGGACAAACTTACAAAACCCTAAACTACACTAGCTAGGGAAATGCACACCCATGCTCAAGTGTACTACTTTACACTCAGATTGACTAGTTAAAAAATTACACACGGCATTATATACATCATTAATGGGTCAAAACCAATCAACAACATACACATGCCATCACATGTCAGTGCAAAGAAGGAAATTGATTTCTGGCCTTCATCCATGTCAAAAGATGATTAATCTAAGCATTGTAGGGGAAGAACCCAAGAGTCTTCAAACCGTAAAACCAAGGCAAGCCAAGTAGCCCAGTTGAGTAGCTCAACCAAGCCACAACTATAAGCCCATCCTAGCAGCCCAACCCAATCCCGTTCATTCCATCCCAGATAGGATCCATTCAAATGTTTTATCGCGGTAAGTTATTTCAAGGTATAGCTCTTTGTGGCGGGGGTCGATTTCGAGGAGATGAAAGACAATTTCTATTAGAGTTGGAAGTGGTTAAAAACCATTATCATTCTCCAATTGTAATACCATGTATAAAACCTAAGACCGTGAATAAATAAGAGCTTTTCACTCTCACAATTAACCTACTTACATACCGAAGACATTGCAGGCAGCCGTATTGAAGGTGCAGTAAATCCGTTAGCAGCCCGTGAAGACAAATTGCAGAGAACCTGTCGAGAGAAATTTTAGAAAACACCGTGAACACCTTCAACAAAAATCACATACACTCATACTAAAGCCGTGAATCCATCTTGATGAAATATCATGGAACAACCAATACACAAATCGTGTCGAGACAGAAAAATTACAGACTGTAAGTGCATAAGCTTCCAAGGTTGACATAAAAATATAACCTCCTCTATTTATATCATTGCCATTTTGCATGTCAACACTTTGTGCAAAAAGACCCACACAGTTCATGAACCATATAGTTTTCAAGTGTGTTTTCTAGTTATGATGAAATATGGTTTTGGTGACAAGTTTTATTGATGGAAAAAAGTAAAAAAAACCACACCCCCATGACACTATCAAGACTTAATAATATGTAATGGCTCAAAAGGAGCTTTCCAATGTCCTAAGCAACACTAATTAAATTCCTTAAGTAAGGCATGTGAACTATAAATAATGAATTATAGTGACATGTTCAAGGTGACGATATCCAATGGATAACAACTAAATGTTTCAAGTTCCTTAACAATCCTACAATATCCAACTAGTGAAAAACCTATGAGTTAGCATGGGTTACCTTTTCAAATATAATGGGCATATAACTTTTAGCTTTATTTAGTCAATAAGTAACATTCAACTTGAATAATTTGAGAGACTTTGTTAAACTAATGACCCTAACCTAAGAATTAACACCCAAAGGGGGTGTCTCACTAATACTATTAAAGCACATCTACTACAAAGGATTTTAAGTTCCACATGAAAACATCTATGTTTCGAAAGAGAAACAATAGTGGATTATTCTTTGGATGCCTAACTCCACAATTCTAACCTAGGCTATAAATTATTTTTAGTTCTCTTTAGAGGACTTAATTATTCCAATTAAAAGATTGATTTTTTTAATAGTCTTGGTTTGGAAACATAAACCAAACATGTTTTATTTTAAGAAATGAGTTTCATGTATGTGTCTACCAAAAAGTAATCCCGACCAATTGTTTGGAGATGAGGAAGAAAAACGTGAGTGATCAATTAATCAAAGAAACATATGCTAACCCTTATGCATGCATATTAATAAACAAACCATCCAAAACCTAAAATTTGAACTGTTTAAACCATATATGGTGGAGAACCAAAGGAATTATTTAGTATCCAAACGAAAGGGAAATCACAACTAATTAAATATTACATGAGGAATGGACCATGGATGTGATCTCCAATCCTTATATATGGAAGGATCCTTCATTTCCTCCAATGGGATCTCTATATTGAAGCAATAATCTAATATCACTTCCCTTATATGTAGATGTCATTTTGAATAGAACTTTGGGCAACATGGTACTATGGTAAGGGAAATAAATGTGAGAGGAAGACATGCTACTCTCCCTCTTATGAAAATATCAATAACATATCCTTATAGTAAAAAAATATTGAAGAATGCATGGAAGTGGATTTTATTTATAGGTCAATGTTGAGCTTGAAGGTGAACCAGTTCAAGTATGGGTTCCCATATGATTGAATTGACCCTAAGGAGGCCAAGTAGGTTCCTATTTAATTGTTGGACCCACGTGGCACATTAATTCATTGTTGGCCTCACGTAGCACATTAAGTTTCATCGTTGGCCCCACGTAGCACATAATTCATTGTCAATTATGGTTTTTGTTAATCGATTTGTTATTGACAGTCATGTTTGACGATGAAGATGATGATGAAGTTAACAATGATGATGATGATGATGATGACGACAACGATGATGATGATGACGATGATGTTGATGATGAAGTTGATGATGATGATGATGATGATGATGATGATGATGATGATGATGATCTAGTCTGGAAACCCTCTCACACCATCAATGCATGTGTCTAGTCTAACCATACCAAATTTCACACCAATACGACACATATATAAAAAATTTCATCGTTGACCCCACGTAGCACATTAATTCATCATCAGGTATGGCTTTTGTTAATCGATTTGTTATTGACAGTCATGTTTGATGATAAAGTTGATGATGATGACGATGATGATGATGACTGTAACACCCCGGTTTTGACCCCATGGTATTGAATTGCTTATGATGTAAATATTGTTAGTAAATCGTGGTGTGGAGATCAAGGCAAAGGCCCCACCATGGATTTAGTATTTTATGTTTCGAAAATTAAAATTGATGCCAATGGTTTATGTGTTAGCCAGGCACAACATGTTTTGAGACATCATGTAACTATGCAATTAATAAAAATACCACAACTAGCTATGCACCGCAACGTTAAAGAGACGAGGGCATGGTTTCACAAGGAATAGGGAGAGGGAAATATTCAAACCCTTGAGCCAATGGGGAAAAGTCAAATGTCAAGGGAAAACCCATAAAGCTGTCAACTACCATTTTTGTCTTTTGTGCCTAGTCATTTTGAGTTAGTTGAGGAAGTTAATGCCTTGGGACGGGGAAGAGTATGGGAGTCAAATTTGTATTGGGGAAGCCACCCATTTTTGGGAAAATGAATTTTGACTTATGGGCCAAGTAAATACTTGGAAAAGGAGGCCTATGCGATTTTTCACCCATAGGTTTTTCTCTCATGTAGGTGAAGCTTGCTGAGCTCCCTCTTCAATGTTTTCTATAGTTTTTCCATTTTCTCCATGGCTGGGAAGTCTTTTTTGTGTTGCTGAGTGCATATGGAAAATGGGTTCACATTTTTGGGTTTTCTTGGGGTTGTATTTTCTCCCATAGTGCCCAATAACTCTTGCTGAAATCTTTTTTGGTTCCCAGGGTGTTTTCCCCATTTTTACCAATTCGTTTTTTGGTTGCAAACCCATTTTTGGTTATGCTCAGTGGCTGGGAAGATAGATCCATGATTTGGGGGTTCTAAGAGGCCATTTTGACTCCCTCACGCAGCTAAAGTTTGCTGCGCATTTCACTCACGTTTTTATGCTATTTCCTCATCTTCTCCATGCCCAGAAAGTTTTTTTTGGTGTTGCTAAGTGCCTGGGAAGATAGATCTACGATTTTGGGGTTTAGGGAGGTCGTTTTCCCCTGTAATTCCCATGGACATGTTGTGAAATTGTATTTTCTATCAAAGGGTTGTTTTCCTTTTCACCAAATCATTTTTGGTTTCAAAACGTTTTCCTTCACACCCAACATGTGAATTTTGCTGTTGTGTGCATCCTTGTGTTGGCTTGGTAGAGTAAGTCAAAGAAACCTATCTGTTAGATGGTTGACTGTGTTTGGGGGTGATTGTTGGCTTGGTTGAGTAAGTCCAAGGAACCCCTATGTATTTGGCTTGTTTCCTTAATAGTCTATGAAATCCAGTTGTTCATTGTCTTGGATGGACAGTCTGGGAAACCCAACTGTGTGTTGGCTTGACTGTGGATGTATGCTATTGTTGTGTGTAAGCCTGTTGTTCCCTATTTCCTTGTAGTAATCATGCCCATGTCGGGGGTGGCAGTGATGCTGATATATTAATGAGCACACTGGCCTATGGTTGGCTGGAACGTTGCAACGACATATCTAGTTACGGGCCAACTTCTTTTCAAAATAAGTATTCTTGTGTATTTACCTCTACAACTGTATTTGCTTGTTTTAAATATCATGAACATGTTGAATGCTTGAATGAATGTGTTTTTCTTCTACTGTGTATTTACAAGTATAATGCATCTGTTTATGCATTTTATGTTCAATGCATTTTTTAATTGTTATGTTCATGGAGCTAGATTTCCCAGTCTGGTAGCAGCAACAACCTAGTCACATCCTCTCCATCGTCGGTATGAGGGGTGGGGACGTGACAATGACGATGATGACAATGATGACGACGAAGATGATGTCGATGATGACTATGAGAATGATGATGATGATGATGTTGACTATGATGATGGTGATGTTGATGACGACGACGACGACGACGACGATGATTTTGTTGTTGTTGATAATGATGATGATGATGATGATGATGGCCATGATGTTGATGATAATGGCGATGTTGATGATGATGTTGATGATGTTGATGAAGTTGACGATGATGTTGATGATGTCGATGATTTTGATGATGATGATGTTGATGACGAAAATGATGACGATGAAGATGACGCCGATGATTATGATGATGATGATGATGTTGATGATGAAATACGATAAAATAATATTTCTAATTAAATTATTGATTTTTCAGTACCAATAAAATTCAATATTTATATCGCAAGATTCAATAAAAATGTATAGAGTAGAGAAATTACTGCATACCTCGTATGCTTCAATAGACTTCATCATCTTCTTCATCCAAGTCATCATCTAAGTCATCATCTATATCATCATATCCATATCATCATCGTCATTTAAGTTAGTCACGATCATCATGTCATCGTTGATATCATCTTCATGGGCATTGTCTACTACATCACTTGATTCAACTAATTCTTGGACATATTCTATTGGATCATCATGATCATCTAACTCATTTTGATCATGATCTTCATCATCATATTATTCTTCCATACCGTCTTCATTACCTTCCTCTAGGTTATACTTTACCAGACTTGCCCTTGGATCGTGTCTCACAAGAAATGACCAACTCACTTTACCTGGAACCTCAAATTAATACCTGTTCACATTGCCTTGGAAGAACATAGGGCTCTGTTCCTGGCTCAAAAACCTTGTATTTTCCATGGTAAATTCATTATCATGCTCAATAATAGTTCCATCGGGATCATGTTGATTCGATCATAACCTTTACCATTTGACAACGAACAAAACTACCTTGAAGGATTTAAGGTCACACTGAAGAATATCTTCCAGATACCCATAGTATTGATTTTCTGAGAGTTCTAGATGTTTATCACTTCTAGATGAAACATTGGTCACCTCAAAGAATGCATATATCCCACAATATGATGTTTTCTTTGTTTCATCCAACGTTTTGATGCGATATCTACAACCATTGCACACCATAGCCTTATGGTGTTTTACGTACACCAAGCCATACATAACAAAATTACATAATGATTCAATATTTAGGATTAAGTGCATGTTTATACAACCATACAAGGAAAAAAAAAACATGTACATCAAATGTAATTTGTAAAAAAATGAATTAGAGTGGTTGATTAATATGCTTTCTTTCTTATCTTTTAAACCATATGCTAAATCGATTTCCCTTTGTGTAAGATTGGTATCTCCATTGCAATGTGCTGCTTTAACCAATGAAGCCACACCTTGCCATGATATTCCATGACCCGATTGTTCACATCGTTCAATCCATACCTTCATCCAATCAATATTGTTTGCAATGCATAAATGAATTGCATCCCACTCTCAACCAACTCCTTGATGACAATAAAAATTAAAATTGAAGACAGATGTAAATTATCTTAACAAAGAATATGCTCTTAATTGATGCATAGATTGAATATGCAAATAGACTATGTTATATGATATATATACATAAAAGTCAACAAAAAAATTTAATATATTAATTAACATCCACTAGCTAATAATTACCTTTCACCTTCCTCGATCTACCTTTCCCCTTCATGTACTCCCCTTGAAAATTGTTATTGGAGCCCGAATAAAAAATGCGATGTAAATTGAGCTTTGACGCTAAATTAGGAAGATAATCACTAACATATAACATGTTTTGGTATACCATATATCCCTCCATCATAGAACCCTCAACACGTGCTCATTTTCTAACCAAACCCTTCATAAATTTCAAGTGCCTCTTAACCATCCACATGGACCTTGAGTGCACAGGTCCACACAATTCAATCTCCTCAACTTGGTGTATGAGGTAGTGTTCTCGTGCATTGAAAAATGACGAAGGTAGATGCTTCTGCAGTTCACACATGAGATGAGGAATTTATTTCCTCCAATACTTTATATCTTCTTTATGGATTTCTTTAGATGACAACCATCTACAAGTGACGCAAACTAATAACGATATTTACCAAAAAATAAATAAATTACATAACATGAATTAGTGCACATAAAACAAATTTAAATTATAAGATGAATTAAAGAAACACTAAGCACATGCAAACAATCGCTAGTTCCCTCATGTATTTCCCAAGATTATATATAACTTGTTTGACATTGTTGTCTAAGTTGTCTAGGAGAGAGAGAGGTAGAACACACTGTAACAATATACAAACCACATCATTTTTTAAACAAAGAGTAGAGAAACAAAATAACAACCATATGCACTGGAATTAAAAAAACACTAATTATATGGATATATTAATAATAATTACCTTCATGAAGACATACCAATCATGTGTTTTCACCCTTGCAAAATCACCTTTCTTTGTTATGATATTCTTCATGTTTGGCACAAAATCCTATGGGAAATTTAATTTTCCGCATGAATTCTTTTACAACATTACTTTGTTTCTCTGTAAAAATCCATGGAATTGAGTTTATATTAATTTGGTCTCTATTTCTATGAAATTGAATAACGTCTTTCATTGCATGGTTTCCTTCTTGAATGTCTTTGCAAAATTTCACAATTTTTTCTTTGTCGCTCCTTAGCTCCAATAGTCGCCATAATGTTTCATTCAGATTCTTTTCGATATACATTGTATCAAACATATAAGCAATTTGTAGGTGCTCATAGTAGGGAAACCTGGTGAATTGTTTAGGATAACTTTTCATTCGTCGTGGAATCCCATTAATGCCTTCATGATCACGACATACATCATGAATATTAGTTTATAAATAAATTACAGAAATCAATTATGGCCACTACAGTAAATAACACAAAATAAAAAAAATACATAATAATTCATATACCATGATTCATACATACCTGCTTGACTATTTCTATTATATTGCAACTTCCAAAGGTGAGGTGTAATTCTCCGTGGTTTTAATGCAGTATCTTGCTTCCCATTGAAAATATTTTTTTTGGTTGTTTTATACATGTGATTCTTAGATAGGAAGTGCCTATACTCATCAAACACCTCTTTCAGTACAACAAAACCCTGTGATTAGCGTCTCTTTTTGCTTCTTCTTTTTGTGTCTAGACCATCTTTCAATGTATTTTTCTTCATTTTTTGGACAAAATGGCACAATTTCATGGGTTGGTGCTATTTTAGGAATTTTTTGTGTCCTTTTTCTAAATATGGTGTAATTTGCGTCAGGTTTTGCACCTTGTTATGTGCCAGGTTTTGCATCAGGTTTTACGCCATGTTTTGCACCTAGTTTTGCGCCTAGTTTGTACATCTACTCTTGTTGCACCCCCTTTTGCATCCATGTTTGCCTCCACTTTTACACCCATGTTTTCATCCACTTTTGCATCCTTTTTTACATCCTCTTTTGCATCCACTTCTTCTTCTTTTTTTGCATCCCTTTTTGCATCCCCTCGTGCGCCAAGTTTTGCATCAAATTTTACATCATGTTTTGAGTCTAGTTTTGCATCTAGTTTTGTTTCACCCACTTTTGCATCCACTTTCACATCTATTTTTTCATCTTCTTTGGCACCCACATTTTCATCCCTTTTTGCATCCCATTTTGCATTCATGTTTACGTCTTTTCTTGCATCTACTATTGCACCCACTTTTGCATCCACTTTTGTTGCGTCGCAATTCACATCCTTTTTTGCGCCTACTTTTACACCCACTTTTGCATCCACGTTTGCATCATTTTTGCATCCAAGTTTACATCAGCTATTGCATCCCTTTATGCATCCATTTTTGCATCGGGTTTTGTGTTGGGTGTTATGTCTAATTTTGCATTTACTTTGGTTGCATCCACTTTCACATCCAATTTTACATCCATGGTTGCATCCACTTTTACATAACTTTTTTTATCATGTTTTTCTTCCACGATTGCGTCATTTTTTGCTTCCACCTTTGGTGCACCCCATTATGCGCCTACTTTTGTTGCAAACATATTTGCACAATTTTTTGCATTCATGTTTTTATCCAGTTTTGTGCCCAGATGTTGAAGATGACAATGAGGATATTGATTATGATATTGAGGATGGATATGTCGATGATGATAATGTTGTTGATAATGAGGAGAATGATGACAATGATGATGATGACATTTATGATGATGATGATGATGATGATGATGATGATGATGATAATGATAATGACGTTGTTGGTGATGATTATGATGTCAATGAAATGAATGATGGTGATGGTGATGGTGATGATAGTAAATATCCCATTGTAAATATAATAAGTATTTTTTAAAAAAATTTAAAAAATAACTATCAACGAAAACTTGTGTATTGGTTAAAACACACTAGGAAAGAAGAAGGTGTAAATATAATAAGTATTTCTTAAAAAATTTAAAAAATAACTAGCAACTAAAACTTGAGTATTGGTTAAAACACACTAGGAAAGAAGATGGTGCATTAGCATGAAGTCCATGGTGACCTAGGGAAAGGTCCAACCGTTCGATCGAAGGATGTTCTATTACCTTCTATTTCCCATGGAATGAATGCCCGTCCTCCATACATTGAGTGTTAAAGAAAATCAATATCGTGGCCTGAATATTTTGTTCGTAGGGGGGCAGTTTTACATTCAGATAGGACGGGGAAGATTGGGAGAATATCATGGGGTAGGTGAGGACTACAATGGATTTGGTCTCCAAAATAGCCAAGCACTGCCTCAACCCATCCAATGCAAGATATTTCTCAGGGCGTTGTTCTTTGACAAGAGTACACGCGTTATTTTCCAGGGCGTACACTGGCAAAAATGGCACTTTTCACACAGAACAAGCCATCGAATATGGCACAAAAATGGTATGTGTGGATATCTCGAATCCATTTCCTTTCTTCATGCCTTTTGTATTTATTTATGTATTGGGTGTTGATCCTTGTCTTTAAATATTCCCTCTGAGTCCTCGACTTCCTGGGAATCGAACTATTGAAACCCCAATTACACATATACCATTTTACCACAACCTTTGAGAACACTTGCTAGTCCTTGTTGGGATGAAAACAAGACAGCTAAGGGTTTAATCAGAAGAAAGCACATTTGGGGAGTTTAAGGAATCATGAAATGAAAAAATGTAATGTGCAGTAGGAGAATGTTAGCTAGGAGTGCATGACTGTTGTCTCCAATGGATACCAAGAGGCCTGTATCCCCTCTAGGTGACCAACGCCTATTCTCCATTTCACTGATTTTAACTATCATGCAATTAATATTTCAATTCAACTTATTTTCCCTCAGTTGCAACAAGTGTTCCCAATAAAAAACCGATGGCCTTATCCAACTGCTCATCAACAAAAATGGTGGCCGAGCATCCATTCAAGTTTGAGAAGTACAACGACCACCTCAATGAGATGGTATGATTTGAACATTTAATGCTGTTTAGTCCCATTTTACGAGGCATGATGCATTTTTTGTGGTGCCTGACATGCAATCTCAGTTTATTTTTCTATGCAGGATCCCACCTTTAGATATAGGAAATTAGAAGCAACAAGGACAACACTCTCTGCAACCCTTTTTGGATGCATATTGCTTTTTTTTCCAGTTTAATGCTATATCTAATCAACACTAGATTTGTAAACAATTAGTTAGCATTCTATTTATATGATTGCCCAATCTTCAACTTTTTATTGCTAGTAAGATAAGATAATTTTATTAATGTCCAATAAATGACCTGTTAAAGTTTTAGGGTTAGGTTAGGGTTTTAAATATGCAATCAACTTTTATACTTTAATGACATAAACAAAACTAAAACAAGGTTAGATCCAGAACAATACTGCTGCAAATAACTTGAAACATAATTTTCATCTCTTTCAAATTTAGCACTCCATTGGTCATTGTGTTAAGGTTGGTCCTTGAGATGATTTAACAAATTTCATGTACAATAACAATATTAACTGATAAAACAATAATGTACATGAATCAGTAGTAAAGAACAATATGAATACTAATTTATGATTGTTTTAGATCAGCCTTATACTCATACACTCTTAGGTTCTGGACTTGTCACTGAAGGGACAAGTCACCTAGGTGAACAAATGATGTACCTTGAGAGAGAGAGGGTTCTTAAGAGAGTTATAGTGGTAAGAATACAAACCTTAGATTCTTGGTCAAAAGGAAGAGAAACTTTAGGCTTTAGCAACACACCAACAGAGGGACATTGTCATGCACAGTACAATCACACTAGTGGAGAGGACAGAGTAATGCAAGCACACAGTCGTACCAAACAGAGAGACAGTCATGCTAGGTGAGAAACACATAGTCACATTGAAAAGTGACACACTGTCACAGTGGAAAGTGACACACAGTCATGTTGGAAAGTGTCCCACAGTTACGCTAGATGAGAGACACATTCATGCTAGAAGGTGGAGCACAGTCATGCTGAGTATACAATCATGTGGGTAGGGACACACAGTCACGTTTGAACCAGATGGACACATAGTCACGCAGGCAGGGTGGACACACAACCATGCAGGCAGGGTGGACACACATTCACACATGCAGGATGGACACAAAGTCAAGCAGGAAGGGTGGACACAAATTCAAGTAGGAAGGGTGGACACAAAGTCAAGTAGGAAGGGTGGACACAGTCACTTTGGCACATAATCATAGTCACGCTGGCAGAGTTCATAGCCTATCCCTAGGGCACATACTTACAACCCATCCTCATGACCCAACAAGGAGAAAGTATAGTCCACGACTAGAAAAGGAAACATGACCCAACTAGGATATAAACCCATGTCCCGCAAAAGAAGAGAACTGAACCTCCATTGGTTCACAAACATACAAGAAGGCATTGACTCGTGGCATCAACTCTTGGATCACCATCATAAAGTAGCATCCATTGATTAACATAAAATGTCGGTGCCAATAGCGTCGTTGGGTAGGATCCATTGAGTATTAGCAAGTAGCCACTGTTGAACCACTGTTGAGTAGTCCCCCCCATGAGATTAGTCCCCTTCAATTGTATTAGAGCAAATGGATTCGAGATTCGTGGAGCCCAGTGGATTAGAGCAGTTGATAAGCCCATTCCAATTGGATTCAATAATCCCATTCAATTTGATTAGAGTACCCTAGCCCCATAGAGTACCATCATCTCCATTGGGATCTCCTTTCAGGTTCTCCTACCACTGTTAACACTTGTATCAACACCTACGTGGCATTGACTACTGGCATCACAATCTAGGATCGCCTGTTGGCTCGACTACGGACAATTGGCACTTACTTATCAGCTATAATAGGGCACATAAGTGTTTCTTCGGGTTCGAAGGCACATTGCTCTACCGGGGTTAAAAATTCATATTTTTAGTAAGAGAAATTGATTAGCGAATCATGTAAGATGATTCCTTCCATATCCTAAGTATGGTGAAGCGGTAAAGTCTGGTAGAACGGGTGGATACCATGCTCGTAAGTAAAGGGTGAATAGGCAGGGGCGTAGCGAGATTTATTGGCAACTTTTAAGTGTTGTATCCATAAAGCATTCAAGAAATAAGATAGTGTTGCTATGACAAATTATTCCTACTTGAAGCACTAGATTGGTGCATGATGAGGTAGGGTAAGTGAGTATGAGGCATGGAATGGTAATAGTATATAAAAGAAAAGTGAAGTAAGGATCGAAGACTAGTGGGTTCAAATTCCTGAATCGTATTGGCTCCATAGTCTTTTAGTCTCCATCCATAGACGAAGTATAACACAAAGTATAGGTTCATTTATTTGTCCCCTTCCCATTGAGTAGGCCCATTGGATAGTAGTAGCTGTATACCTCATGTTTTGTATTGATGGGTAAGGCTAGAAGCTGGCTTCCAATGCTCACTTATAAAGCTAACCTTTGTCTAGTAGTATCCATAATGGCACCTATCACTACAATGTTCCCAATAACTAATGCTTTACAATCTGTCTTATTAAAATTGACAAGTTAAACGTCTCCATGGCGTATCATCTATTTCTCTTTGTAATATAATGGAAAATGGAAATAAGTTACCTGGCTATACATCTTCACTGATTTTTCTCAGCTAATTTCCTCTTTCATTCATAGTTTTTCTATAGGTATAGGAGGAGCATAGTCGCCCCCCAGGTCAAATAGACAACAGAACCCCATAACAACAAGTCAAAATAGGTTGAAAAAAGCTGGTACAATTTATTCAGTTTGTAAACACAGATGGGATTCACATATATTTACATCCAATCTCACCAAATGGGGCTTAGGATATGAATATTAAGATTATAAGATTCATCAGTGGGGACCAAATGTTAAATATCTTGACAAGAAATATGGCCATTTTTATCAAGGAAAATATCATGTGAGAGACTAGTCAAAGTATTCTAGGTTCTGGTGGTTTCATCCTAGAGAACTCTTCAACATAAAAGTCCTTTCCATGCTAAAATTTTAGGAATAATCTTTCTTAATTAGAAATAGTGTTATATTGACATGCATGATCAAGATTCAATACATCTTTTGTATCACACCCATTGCTAAGTAAGCGTTCGAGCCACTACTTTCCATGACATCTAGATTCTTCACAGTATAGGAGAGCCATCGATTTTAAAGTGCTTCATCTCTACAATGTTGAAGTACTTCATAGCACATGATGATTTCAGTTAATCCATGCACAATCCCTCTAAGGATGGGCCGTGATATGCTGGCAACCTCTAAGTGTGATTTGTAATTGCTGGTGACCTCTTTTGTTGACCCGTTGACTGTAGTGCCTCTTCTTTAGGCAGATAGTGGACTATGGTGGTATTTCCTAGCTGGGATGTGGACTGTGGTGGTTTTTTGCAGCTGGGCCGTGGATTGTATTGTTGATTTTTGAGCAGCTTCGAGAGCCATTCTCTGGGAGAATGGAGGCACTTGGTTAGTTACCAAGTATTTGACATTGGGTCAACTTAATGCAGCTTGGGGCTGAGGCACTTGGTTAGTTACCAGGTCATCACTAGAATCTCTATACTAGATCCAGGCAAGTGATAGACCTCACCTCTTGGTCAATGAATAATGGGACCTTCTCAAGGGATTGGCCACCCCTTGTTGAAATATCCAACACTTGACCTTGGTACCATTGAGGAGAACAATATGAACAATGAAATATATTCCTTATCTTGATGATGCACTTCAAGTTGACTTATATGTTCCTTGAAGACCACTTGAAGGACAAATAAACCTATTGAGAGTCCAAGTACCCACAAGGTTGGTCCTTGCACAAAGACTTTGTACTATTCAAATTCAAAAATAAAATATAAGGTCAAAAGCAAAATAAAATAAAAAGTAAAAAATATAATAAAATGGTCAAAAATATAATAAAAGGTCAAAATAAAAAATAAAAGTCAAAGGTGAATTATCTTGAAAGATAAAAGATTAAAAGCCCTAAGGGCGTCTCCTTAATCTTTGGACTCATCTCATTATCTATAAATAAAGTTCATTCTCATTTTGACAAAACACGAAATCATCTTCATCTCTGCTATAGGAATTTGCTGGGTTCTATCTGTTGCTTACTCCCACGTGTGAACAGTCTTGACGCTTTGAGGACTGAGTTGTACCGTGGGGCCTATATTGAATCTACAACACTATTGGTTGAAGGTGTAAGGGGTGAGTTTAATTTATGCTAACTGCTCCTCCATTATAGGATTCATCTTAGCCCATCCAAACTCAGCTAGGGCTCATGGCTTCCCTACCCCAGCTCACAACAGCCTAGCTAGGGCTCACGACTGCCTTACTCCAGCTCACGACAGCCTTGCTAGGTGTTTTTCCAGCTCTCGGATGCCTGCTAGGGTTCATTTTAGATATCCGTTGAAAATCTAACAGCCCAGGTGTGGCTTACACCATCAGCAAAGGTGCATGAGGACATGCTGTGATGGTTAGCAACACTTTTACCCTACAAACATCTTCAGTTGGGTTATTTTTTTATCAGCACTATATAGTGCTGTTATTGTTCTTTTGACAGACATGCCCTAGAGGAAACTTGATGGTTTTGTAAAGGTATGCAATTTGTTATCTATTATTTTGCAAACTCAGTCATTTCATTATAAGGAATATTTTTTCATTGCCGGGGTTTTAATTCATGAAAAGGTTTTCCCCGGGATAAATGTTGTATATTTGTGTATGCTTGATCTCTTCTATTGATGCTATCTATCTCATATTTATTTTATCTACTGCTGATATATTTTTTTCAATTTGGATAATTGAAAGGAAAGACTGATACTGCTATCAAACTTAAATCCATGTTAAAATTTAACATGTATAAGCTCTCTACAGCTAGTTGTGGACTAGTGTGGCCCTCCCTTACTAAACTGTGACCTGTGTGAGCACCATAAGGGTTGTCCCGTGACTATTGTAATCAACCTAGGTTGGGCTATGACTGTGTATGCCCTCTAGGGATGGATTGTCACTTTGTTTACTGCTGTAAATTGGGTTGTGAGTTGTGTGTGTCACTAGGGCTTGGTTTGTGACACCCTTAGGTTGTTAAGTGAGGTTGTAACATTCACCAGACTGCTATTAATGAATCCTTGAATCCAAGCATATGGATGCATGTATCTGTTTTCCATGTTAATGAGCTGTGCTAGTTTTAATTGTTGGAGAAAATTATGTTGGAAACAACAAATATGAACAGCTTGCACAAGTAAACTCTCAAATTGAAATTACACTAGAAACACATAATCTTGTGTTTCAATGGATGGACTAGGGTTTAAAGTAAAACGAATATAGGCCGGGGAGAGAAAATCTAAATCACTATAAACTACAAATTCATGTGATAATTCTGAAAAAAATCTTATATTATATAGAGAAACTGGTGAAAGTTTGAGGTATATAATAGCTCTAGGAGAGACATTTGTACTGAATGTCATTGAATATTGGACAATCTCTCTTAAATCTGGAAGCCAATATTAAAATCCTTGAAAGGTTCTCTACGTATTAAATTGCTTATAAACTTACTTCATAATGTTCCATATCTCCCAAGCGGTGGAAACAAAATGAGAAGTAGTTGTAGTACAAAGGTATGGTGTTTGCATTGGTTAGGGTCTTAATTGAAATCATTGAGAGTATGTAAGAGGAATGAACATGGTAGGACCGTAAGAGATATCATAGGTAACCAGTGACTGTGAAGCCCCTCTTTCTTTTACTACTGGCCCCTACATTTACACACCTTCATAAAGGCATTCAATCAATACCCACCTTCAACACTTTTCAATATCATGTTTGAAGAAATAATCAGCCTTAAACCTACCATCTATGGTTTATTTGTCCTGTGTTTTATGACTTCCAAATACTATAGACATATCTCCAAGAAAAGCTCAGCCAATGAATTGAGTTCCATACTTTTCCATTTAGAGATAAATCCAACGATCATCAAGGAAGATTGACTGAAAGACATAGTCCATGCCTCAAAAAGTAAGACCATGGTTAAGGACAATGTTGTTCTAGGGATCTTAACTACTGATGATGAAAATTAGAAGGATTGGGTCCACAACAAGTTTTTCTTGTATTTGAATATAATGAATCCAACTATATGATTTCAATAAAAAAAGTCTTGATGTTAGTTCAATCAACTGGCTAGGAAATAGTGCTTACTTTTACTTACAGGTTAGATGAGTCATATCAGTACATAGCAACCACACTCTTGCATTTTCTACAATTTAGTAAATTATGGACCATTATAAGACCACATTTATGAGCCAATATAAAACTATGCCTCACTAATAGTTATGCTATAAAGAAGTATGCTCAAGTGTTGTAAATTAAAATCCAGACTGCTTTTTGTGTTGAAAATGAAGTTGTTTTATAAAGCTGCACTACAAGGTAGTAGAGTATTCCCTTGGAAGGATACTTGGAAATAGGGATCTAGATTAAAATTAGAACTGCTACTTTTTTTAATATTAAAACTCCAATTCTCCTTGATATGATGGCTATTATTCATTTCAATTAGATTTCATAGATAGTTCAAAACCTTTTGTGACAATTTGAGCTAGTATGAAATTTGATTGCACATGTTTGTTACTTTATGCACAGACATGCTACTACCAATAAGGATTTCTGACTGATTATGTTGCCAACCACTGAGAAATATATTCTTTTTATTCCTCTGAAACGTCCATCCAACAAAAGCAAGTTTGCATGATGGCATATTAAGTACCGATGCTGCAGATTTGGATCCGCAACAATATTTTCTTCTATTGAATAAAATATTAAATATAAATGTATTCTATTGCCAATTGGTGAAGTGAGTCAACCAAAGCTAGTGTGGTAAATTGGATAACCAACAAGGTTTGAACTTTAGTTTAAGTTGCATGCTTGATGAGTCATAATAGTAAATAGCATCCAGTCTCTTGTATTTGGCACAAAGCTAATGTATGATCTTTTAGGGACTTACACAAGCAGAGCTCTAGAAGTCTAGGACCTTACCTGAGGAAAAAGATTGGATGATACCATTGCATATTCTTCATTATATATCCTTAGAAGTTAGAATAGAATACAACATTTAATGTGCATTTTATAGTGTTATCATGAAGCACTCAATTTGGAATCTAAAAGGAAGAGAACTCTTTTTTGTTGAACACTAAACTTGTTCTTCGAAGTCTGTCTACATATTGGAGTATGCTTGAGAGGACATTGGGAAATGGGATCCAAACTAAAATTGGGATTAATTATAAATATATCTAAAGTTCCTTTAATTCAGGTTCTGAAGGTTGAGATCAAAATCCACCTTGACAATTTGGGCAAGGAGAGAATATGAAATTACGGGTGTTTATGCACAGACAATAGGTTTCAAAAAATGCTTCTTTCTCACTAGTATTGAAGCTGAAAACAAAGCAATATATCCTTATTTTGTCTCCAAAATTTACATCCAATAGAAGTAGGTTTGCAAGACTAAAATCTCAAGATTTTTCCTAATTAGTAGAACCATCCACCCATGGCATGTTACCAATAGGGAAGCCATAGGTTACAAGTTCAAATCTGGTTTTGTCCTTCAAGGTTAGAAGCAATTATTGTTAGTATTTTATTGATAGCTTGTATTTTCCAGCTTTTATTACATCCTGTTGAGCTTTGTCAACTGAAGCTAGTGCGGTAAATTGGATAACCAGCAAGGTTTAAACTTTAGTTTAAGTTGCATGCTTGATGAGTCACAATAGTAAATAGCATCCAGTCTCTTGTATTTGCCACAAAGCTCAGTTATGATCTTTCAGGGCCTTACACAGGCAGAGCTCCAGAAGTTTAGGACCTTACCCGAGCAAAAATATTGGATAATACCATTGCATATTCTTCATTATATATCCTTAGAATATAATACAACATTTAATATGCATTTGATAGTGTTATCATGAAGAACTCAATTTGGAATTTAAAAGGCAGAGAACTCTTTGTTGTTGAAGACTAAACTTATTCTTCGAAGGCTGTCTACATATTGGAGTATGCTTGAGAGGACATTGGGAAATGGGATCCAAATTAAAATTGGGATTAATTATAAATATATCTAAAGTTCATTTACTTCGGGATCTGAAGGATGAGATCAAAATCTACCTTGACAATTTGGGCAAGGAGAGCTCTGAAGGTGAGATCAAAATCCACCTGTTCCCACAACAAAAATTAATGGCTAATGATCAAGATGACCCCATAACTTGTTCATTTAGCCTATCTCAAAAATTGGGATTTTGGGAAACTAGTCATTTACATGCTTTTGCTAAATGATATTCACCTCTAACCACAGTTGCATGTATGGAATGCTCAACCCCAAATCCATCAAAATAGAGGAAATACCACCATCTTCTAGTGGCTCTTGCAAATACATTTACCCAATGTTGGTCCTCACCCTTGTGTGCCGAAAACACCTTTAAAGTGAACCACACATGATCCATGTGCATGGTAAGCCCATGATTATAGTATTATAAATGACTTAGCTACATCTACCATCACCATGTCTCATATAAAATGAAGCCATTTCGGATCTAAAACTTGATGTCTCATGTAACATGTCCAACTGTAATTTTATATAAGGAAAGGTTTTTTCTTATGTAAAGAAATATAGTATGCATATCAAGTAGAAAAATCATCTCATTTTATGAGGAATAGTATGTATGCTTGGGAATAATGTTTTATCTTTCTTCATGCTTCTAGGATTAGGTTAGCATTATATGTTTTTTCTTTGTAATATTCCTGTTAGATTTGTTTGAAACAATACTGTTCTTACCATTTTAAAAGATGTGGCTACTACTATGTCTTAAACTAAAGAAGAAGATGGTTTAATAAAGGCTTAATAATTTGACCTCATATATGCCAAGTCTTGTTAGTTGTATATCATTATTCTAGACAATCCTCAACACCCTTCGCACAAACCATCCATATCAAGGGCATATCATGCTATTGATGACATTATAGGTTTAGTAACTCACGTTGTAATCATTTTGGGTACATGTTTCCTCCAAGTGTATGGTATTTATGGTAGCCGTTATGGATGGGTCAACAAATCCCATGGAGAAGCTATTATCCTAAGTCTATTCCAATTCACTTTACAATGAACAATAAGAAGCCAATACTTCATACACAACCCCTTGCCCTCCCACTCCTTATGGATGACCACCTCTCCTAACTAGTATTCCCCCTACCCTTACGGTGCACCTCAAAATACTCCATCTTATTAGGGATTGTTAATCCTTAATAATGTTGTGTCCTTTGCCAATATCAATTTATTTCATCCTTATCCTCATCAATGGGTCAAGATTTTGTTCAATAATACCAATATCCTTACCAACTTCCTAAAAAACAATTAAAGAAAGTCAAGAATAAGAACGGTAAAATTAATCCCAATGACCCAAACCTGACTTGGGGACAACTATGAAATCAACCTAACCAATGAAATAATGACATGGGAACTGAAACCTAAGTAAGCAAAGAAAGAACAATAATATCAAGACAAACTTTCCTTGTGGCCTTTATGGGGTTCAAGGACATTGTACACATCATTGTATATAGCACATGAGATTAAGTGTATGTGCACTCCCAAACCTATCAAAAGAGAATGTTCCACCACATGGAAACTATAAACTGCAACAACCCATCATTGTATAGAACTTGTTCCCACAACAAAACTTAATTTCTAATGATCAAGATGACCCCATAACTTGTTCATTTAACCTATCTCAAAATGGTGATTTTGTGAAACTAGTCATTTACATGCTTGTGTTAATTGATATCCACCTCTAAAAATAGTTGCATGTATGAAATGCTTAACCCCAAATCCATCAAAATAGAGGAAATACTACCATGTTCTAGTGGCTCTTGCAAATACATTCACCCAATGTAGGTCCTCACCCTTGTGTGCCTAAAACACCTTTAAAGTGAACCACACATGATCCATGTGCATGGTAACCCCATAATCATAGTATTATAAATGACTTAGCTACATCTCCCATCACCATGTCTCATTTAACATGAAGCCATTTCAGATCTAAAACTTGATGTCTCATGTAACATGTCAAACTATAATTTTCAATTGTCCTTCAAAACTCCATATTTTGAAGGATACTTGGTTTAAAGAGATTTGTAAATTTTTATGGCAAGGGGGCATCCAATACCAAGAAGTTCCATCTAATTAAATGGAATGTAGTTAGGGCTCTATTACCCCCCCTTATTTTTCATGGGGTGTCCACCTAGGTTTTCATGAGGGTTTCTAGGTTGATTTCTAAGTTTTCTAGGTACGTCTGAAGCATGATTTGACCTTGTATCAGTTGTATAATGAATTCTGGGCTAATTCCTAGGCTTTCTGGGTAGGAGCAAAGACAGAAGCAACAACCTGGGATGAAATGGAGTTAAATCTGGGCACATTGCAGTAGTTCTTGACACAATTTTTTCATCAAACAACAATCAATCTTGAAACTGGGTGTGTTCTGAAGCAACAACTTTAAAACCTCAAACTTGGGAATTATTTGGACTGCCTTAACCCTCATAAGAGCAACAAGAGAGGCTTGAATTCAAGTCTGGGTTTATTCTAAACAGCTCTGGGCCTGTATGTATGTGGAATCAGTAACAAAACCAAGTTTTGGTGAGTTCAGGGCAAGTTTGAAGCATAAATAGTGGCAAAAAAACATCATTTTTAATATCTATGTTGTTTTAGGCTAATTCAATGTGGTTTGTGGCTTACACCATCACTTGAAACATGTCCGTATTGAAGTATGAGCATGAACAAAATGGTGAAGAGGCTGTGAATTTAATTATGGGTAGTCTTTTGAGGGAAATCAGCAGTGCAAACCCTTGATTTAGCATTTTTAGGCGTTTTGGGCATAAAAACAGCTCTCATCTCAGACTCTGGGCAGGGTGTAAGGAAAATTATTCAAACAGTACCATCTATGGTTTCTTTTTATCATGTTTTATGACTTCCAAATACTATATACATATCTCCAAGAAAACCTCAACTAATGAATAGAGTTCCATACTCTGCCAATTAGAGATAAATACAACGATCCTCAAGGAAAAATGACTGAAAGACAAAGTCCATGCCTCAAAAAGTAAGACCATGGTTAAGGACAGTGTTGTTCTAGGGATCTTAACTACTAATGATGAAAATTAGAAGGATTGGGTTCACAACAAGTTTTTCTTGTATTTGAATATAATGAATCCAACTATATGATTTCAATAAAAAAGTCTTGATGTTAGCATGCACCTTTCAGGGACACCCCCTTGAGATTGGAAAAGCACCAGTCCAAACGGAAAGGCATATAGTGGTGATAGGGTTAGGTGGTCTATAATTTTTAGACTGTTTTGTTGTTGCAGAGTTGTATGATAACATGAAGAAATCTAGCTTTATCTCTCGATTTGAACCTTCCTGTCACCATAGTTAATGACAATGAAGTAAAAACTTAGGGCTCTGGGGTGGAAGCTACCAGGTTAATCTGTTAGCATCTTGAGTCTCTCGGGTGCTCTATAATTGTTTGCTGGTATTTTGTAGTGGATCTCTTTAGATTTTTGGTTCATCTTTGTGGGTAGAGTCTAAACATCCAACTCAACATTCAGAAAATGTTAGTAGTATGCTACAATGTTAAAACCACTCAATTGGCTGATGGATTCTATGCTTCAATTTTGTGACGTTTACTTTCAAAGTGGACAAGAAGAAAATCTTACAGGACTTGCATTGAAAATTTGTGTATATTCATTTCCTAGAAAATAAATTCGATTGGATTAACTGCATAAATAGATACCTGTTAAAAAATAAAAAACACAAGGAGCAAGCCACTGGACAAGGCTTAAATAACTTATCCTTGCTTGTCTGATTTTGTGCAATGCAATAGTTCTGCAACATCATCGATGCTAATGCCATAATCATTGTTTCTTTTAGATCATCTGGATTTTGAAGGATGTTGATAAGAATCCCAATCAAATATGTGCAGCTCTTCATCCTCACAATTTTCCTATGTGGTCTCTTTTGGTTAGACATCTTGTTTTGTTAGTAGAGACATCGTCATTGTTCCTATTAGACTCATAGACTCATGAAATATGTTGAGGGGCACCCCTCTCAAATCCTAATGCACTTTGTACCCTCACAGATTGCTTATGTGGCCTCTTTTAGTTAGACGTCTTGCCCTGTTGGTAGACTCTTTAGATACTCAAGTATTGTCTAATATTAAAGACCTAAGGCTCTATGCAGTGAAACTAGCTTCTCTTCTCTCCTAGAGGAAAGATTATTCCTTTTGATCGAATGAACAAAGTAAGAGGTGAATTGGTTCCTTTCAGCTTATATCCTGTAAGGTTGGTAAGGCTATGTCTAGTTAAGGTGATAGCTATATACTTATATCAATTGCTATAAAGAAATTGCTTACATATATCAATTGTTTATAGATCTTGTAAATATAATTTCAAGTGAGCATGCACATGCTTGCACACAGAAGCATGTGCACATAGTCACATACACAGGTGTGCCTGCGTGCAACATATTCATGAACAAAAATGATTGATAAGACCCCCAAATGATTTGAGACACAATAGTAGAGTAACTAACAATTTGAGATAGTAGATGGACACCAAGCTGGTTGAAATCTACCCCCATGCATCCTTTCACCACCCAATCAGGTTCTCTTGGTCTATAGTACTCCCTCAACGATGGTGTGTTGAAGCAGAAACCAAGTATTGCAAATGAAAGGAATGATTGTTGAAGTACGTTGCACTCATTAACAATGAACATCTTATCAATAACATCTCAACACCCCTCTTTTACCTATCACTTGTAAATGAGAGGCATTCTCCCAAGCGTTTCCACACCATTTAGGATTGAACACATAGGTTTCTATTGTAATGGTGTCTTCATACAATCTAACATTTGTTGAAAATTTCCATCAATTTGATATTCCACAACCCTTGTTTTGCACTTTTCCTCTCATTTTTCTTTGACTCTACTTGGAACAAGCATTGGATATTAAAACTGTGTTGCAGCTGCAACAATTTCCCAAAATTCCAAAAAAAATTTAGGACCCTCCTTTCGCTTGGGCTAGCTTGATTTTATGCTTTGATTTGGTCAGGAAGATTTCAGAAAGGGTTTCTTATGCTGATTTGGTTTAACACCTGTTTACATCTCCCTCTAACGCTGGAGAAATTAACTTTTGTATCAAGCCTTATCGTTATCTTTGAATACCTTTGAAGCCACTCTGAATCGGAATTTTGTTTAATTGACATTCCCGCCGTTGCGGAGGTTTTTGCCTTTTCTTTTCCCGCCGTTACGGATGACTTTTGGTTTTACGTCGGAAAGTGTGGTTATTTCCTTGTCCGCCGTTGCGGACGGATCTTTGCATTTGGCCTCAGCCGTTGCGGATGAGTTTGGGGTTTGATTTTCAGCGTTCTTTCCGATGTATGTGTTTTGCCTCGGCGGAGTATTGGTTTTGAATCGGAAGCTTTATCGTTTATTTCTTCTGTCGTTGCGGCAGGAAAGCTGCTTCTTTTCCCATCAGTCCTTTAACGTTTCAAGTCTTTGGGTCCCGAAATTGCGGACGAATCCACGGTTCGACCTTCCGCCATTGCGGAGAAAAGTTGGCTTTCATCGTCCGATCCTAAGAGCCCTTCGACGTCTGATCGTTGGTTTTTCGCCTTGCGTATCACGGTGGTTGGATTTAGGTTATGGCTTTCCGCCGTTGCGAAAGACTTTACGTTTTACCCTCCGACCCAAAGTTTGTTACCGTTCGATTTAAAACCCATCGCACGTGTGAACCATTTGTATATATGGGGATAAGCGAGTTGGATTATTCTATTGTTTTGTTTTGCTCGAACTGTCGTGATCATCCTGTGCTGTCGACCCCTCAAAGCTCATGGACCACCGTGCCAGTACTCGCATCCAGGTGGCAGTTGAGGAAGCCCGACCGCTTTCGCCCCGTCAGTTACGCGTCACTTCCAGGTAGGCTCAATATTGGCCTACCTCATTCTGTTCAAGGTTTTTGGTGATGTTTGCTGCGGTTGGGTGTTTTACTAGGGTTGTGTCCCCTTAACCCTGTTTTACATGCGTACGGGGGTTTTACCTGCGGTTAGGTTTTGCTGCAATCGTTCCTTTGTCCGCCTTGTGATAGCAGCCATGTATTGAGGAATCTTGTTCACGGTTGGGGGTGGGTTTTTAACCTACGAAATAATTATTTTGGCCCGCGGCCGTTGGTGTGCGACCGTGCACATACTCGATGGAGGTGGTGCAGGCGGCCGTTACGCCGCCTGCACCTAGCTTCCTCGTATGTGACGATGAAGCACAGAGGAAGGTTTGGTGGGGGTTTTTCCTGTGGCATTTGATGGTTCCTTTTTCGGTCGAATTTCATGTTACCCTTGGTCTTGAATCCCAGCCTTGTTGCTTGTGCAGCTCCACACAGCTCTTTTTGGTTCAGTCGTCTGAAACCCTAGATGGTTAAAAGGGATATGCCACTGTTGTAGTTCGTTAACTGAAAATAACATGGGTAGTGGTTTTGATGGAAGCATCGTGTGCAGAAAAGTGATAATAATACCCGCAGAGGACGAAATGTGTAGTCGAGTTAATGTAACTATTTTGCCGCAAACCACATGAGTCTTCGTCAGTTTTATGTTTGCCGGGCTATATTGTTAAAATGTTTAGTGTTGAAAAACATAGGTGACTAGCACGATCTTGATGCATTCAACCCTCTTCTTTTTTTGTTATGCAAATAGACCAAATTGCTGAATCCTGCACCCTGCATTTGATATACATGCATTTGCTTCACGGATTGCTATCTTGGGAGGAACGACACATTGCGTAGTGATGTAGATTTTATGCTGGCTCAAATATGGTTGATGAATTGTTTAGTATCATGCAACAGTAGTAGATTGCTCATTTTATTGCACAGGACTGAGTTTGCTTCATGCTAGATATAGATAAGGTCATAGAATACTGCACATTGGTTTCAGTAGTTCTGATAGTCAGGGCATTTCAGGGCTGTACAATACATGCATTTGTTGCACTGATCACTATCATATTAGATACAGGGAAAATGGCACATTGCACAGTAATGCATACTAGCTTGATTATTCAGCCCAAAGGGATTATATCCTAGCTTCATGGACTAGTTGCTATCATGGAACACATAGAAAGAATAAAATGCTGCACAGTGTCTTGTGAATGTCTGCAACTTGAATTGCGCAATGTCACAATGTTATACATGGCAGGAATAACTCACAATGTCCAAGAGGCAGAAGAAGAAGGCCCCTGTGGTCGAAGAAGAAACAGAAGTAGAGGTTGTGACAAAGACCGAGTACATATATGAAGACACTCAATGTGTTTCTGGTGTTGAGCCCGAGTACAAATGGGGTGAAATATGTAGATTGATTTCCCGCAGGGAGGTTCCTGACATGGGCCTCGAAGAAGAATCCATCTATGCTAACATAGAGAAATATTCTCTCATGAAAGTTGCCACCAGACCAGAGCTGTTCCCATGCTCCGAGATAATTGGTTGGATTCTTCCCCAGGCAGATACAACCACGATGATCCCGGGGAATGTTGAAGGACAGGGCTATGCTGCATTTAGCCCTGGATATGTGGCGTTGTCTTATCACCTACCAGAAGCCCAAGTTTTCTTGTCTGATGATTGGCTGAACATCATCAGAATGGACCTGGTGGAAACCCTTAAGAGGATGATGTTGCAGGGAAAACATTATCAATATAGACCGACCAGTGAGTATGATACAGCGAGCTTTAGGGCTCCCTACAGATTTATAGCTCTGATGCTTAATAGGATCTTTGGGAGAGCGCATGGCAGACTCTTCAAACTTGAATGGATACCCATTATTTTTCATGTGGCAACCCAAGGAACAATCTTCAATTGGGCCAGCATGGTATCCAGCAGTATTTCTTCTTGCTTGACCTCAGCTTTGGAGGGAGAGTCCCGGAAGAGATCGGAATTCTATATGAGTTCGATATGAATAGATTGCATATTGTGCAACCAGGATTTCCTCGGTCTCAGGTGCATCTGGGACAGGGAAAGGATGTTTGTTTATGCCGCTTATAGACCATTGTGGGCTCACCTGTACCATAGCCATTATAGAGAGGTTTGTGAGCACTTCATTATGCCACTGTACACACTCATCTTTCGGAAGGAGTGTAACTGTATGTCGGAAGAAGCCATGCAAGTGATAGAAGAATACGCGGATTATTTCTTAACTGAAAATGGCATGTACTTCTGGATGTTTGGAGGATCAAGACCACCTTCAATGCTGCCCAAATATGCAACGGATTACATAGTACACAAGGAGGCAGTCAGACAAGTATTCATAGATGGAATAGGCAGTTTTCTGTTCGAACATAAGAAGACTGCCTACCCTCCTTTGCCATTCAAGCTAGGAAGCTACAAATTCACCAAGGTGAAACAAGCTGCTGAATTCGTAGAGGAGTTGGAGAAGTTCCATTTTGGGGAGATGCCCTACCGCAGAAATGACACCCAAGGCAAGGTTATTGAGCATTGCAAAGAACAAAAGGTGCACTTCAAGTATACCCACCATTTTGATAAGGAAGAATCTGTCTTCCGAAATGCGCCAAACATGACAATGCTAATGAGAAGATTCAAGAAAAAGATCACCACCAAAGGTAGGAAGGGGGATGAATAGGCAAAGGCTGAAGAAGAAGCCAAAAGGAGGGATGAAGAATCCCAGAGGTTGGCGAAAGAGGCTGCAGAAAGGCTTCATACAGAAGAAGAAAGAAGAACTGCTCAGGAAGCAGCCGAGAAAGCAGAGGAAGCAAAGAGAAAGCTCGATGAAGAGCTTCAAAGGCAAGAAGCTGAGAGGATAAAATTGAGACAGCAGTCAGCTTCTGAAACAACAGCAGGGCAGGCCCAGGAGGTGGAGAACCCCCAGGTTCAGACCCCTCAAATACCTGCTACTAGCGTACCCTTGGTCCCCACATTTGAGCTGGTCCCTTTTGTGCAGGAAAAGGGAAAGGAAATCCCTGATTTCAACACTGTATATTATGATAGGGCAACAAAAAGAATAATAAAGAGGATAGAGAGGAAATTTGAGGTGGAGGGTCTACCTGGTAAAATGATAACAGATACGGCCGTTATGTTAGGAACAGACCAGGATCCGAGATTTACCCTAAGAGCCGGGTTTGCATTCATCCAAGCTTCAGAAGATAATGTAAGCAAAATCATTATTGACTTGGAGCAATGAAAGAAATCTTCTGCTCGATTGAAAGATACATTGAGGCACGAGAGGGAAGAGAGCAACAGGCTCAAAAGGAAATATGAAGATGTGCAGTGGGAAATGAAGTCCTCAAGAGCTTAAATACAGGCCCTCCAAGTAGAAATGCAAGTTAAGGAAACAGCACAGGAGGCCCTAGAGAAAGTGCAGAAGGAATGCCAAGATCTAAAGAGTGAGAAGGGACAACTACTGGCAAAGGTGGAGGAGCTAGAAGAGTAGTTGAAGATCCTCTTGCAAGCCAATGATATGCACACCCAAGATCTGAGAAAGGAACATCAGGAGCATATTTTTGCTTTGAACACTACTTTGGAAGTAACAAGAGAACAGCAGGTCGATCTTCAGCCTCTCAAGCAGCATGTATTGACCCAGAAAACCAAGATGCTGCAGCTGCAGACTGTTGTTGAAAAAGAAAGGTGTAAAGTCCTGCAGATCGACGGCCGATTGGAGGAGATCCTGGAAACTGCATCCTTCTTTGTGGATAGGTCCCAGGATGTCCTAGAGGTCCTGACTGTACGAATGGCAAGGTTGGAGAACAACGAGGAAACCCCAGCAGAGCTACCGGCAAAAGACCAGCAGGCCCTCAAACAGGACTATAACCTAGTGGAGTTTGCTATTAATACCGCTGAAGACTTCAAGAAGGCAGTGAAGAAGAAAAATGGATTATGCACTGAATTATTCAGAAGACTTCTCAATACATTCAACCGATGCCAGATAAAAGCGGATGAGAGGCTTGAAGCTTTCCCAGATTACGATGCCTTTGTAGAGATATTGCAGAAGAAATTCCAGGAGGAAGAAGCTAAGGTGCAGGATGTCAAAGCCATGGATGATATGATCTTGAGAAGCCAAGTAGATCACCCAGCTATCAGTATACTGCTTCTAGAATATCAGCTCCGTTTGAGCACGTCCAGGGTCGAGGCTATCAAGAAACAAGCTGAGAAATTTGAGATAAATATTCAGTTTTTAGAACCTTGTACTTTTGAAGGCATCGCTAATGAGGCTGCAGCGTGGAGGAAGTTTCTGGATAGTCAAGTGGGCCCTTCCTCATGAGGGGTCGGTCATTATTTTAATTTATAACTATCTTTTGTAAAACATTTAAGAAAACAGAACATTGGGAGACGAGAGGTTGGGAAGCCCAAAGGCCACTTTGGGCAGCCCAACAGTCTGACCCTATTTGTATAAATGTAAAAGACTTAGAAGAAGGGAAGGGATTTTTCCTAGTGAGACTGGTGAAGACATATTGTAAGAAGAACTATTTCCTTTTGCAATAGAAAATTACAGTTTGCCTATTGGAGAAAGATTAGTGGAATATTCACATGTTGTGCTATGGATTTGTTGAAGAGGAACTATTTCGTTTTCAGCTTTATGTCCATTAACGGTAAGACCGTTCTAACTCATTGAACCTGTGTTCTTGTATGAATGTTTTTCGGTTTATTTCATGAAGATTTCCACTATGAGTAATGTATGCTGCTTATGAAACAGTTGGCTATCTAATTGTTGAAATATCTTTAATCTTTCATGTGTTGTAGAGAAAAATATCAGCTACCTGTAATTTCTGTTTATAATACATGAATAATCCACATTACTCATAAATAAATCATATTCTGGCTCCCTGGGGATAGGTGGATAGATAGGTAGTTAGATGGAGAGTTGGTTTGTTTCATTCTTGCATATGTGATGCAGATGCTTGTGAGCCTAAGACGAGAGGTAAGAGCCTGCGCATCACATTGTGACGCTCCCTGCATCCTCATCATCCTGCATTGTTAATTAGGCCTTTGCATTTCATACATTAAGTCAAAAATACAAAAACTCAGTGGACCGGGCCACAACCGGTAAAACCTTTGTTTTGTTACTTGACCTACAGTAGCTGGACCACAAACCGGATGGATTCCCTACACCAAACAGTCAACGGGCTAGTTGGGAACGTTGATTGGGGAGAATCCCTTACTGTTGTCGCCTGCGAATTTCCAGGCCCCAACAGAATTGGCGCTAGAAGGAGGGCCGCCAGTGCATGGCTGGCCGTGGAAAGTTGTTTTTCCTAAGACTACCTTACCAGCAGATGTTTTGAATCTTGTAACCTGACCCAAGTACTCTCAGGTTTTGGTTATACCTTTGAAGCAAGAAAGCCTGTTCTCATCCTGCGTTGTTCTTTGCTCAGACTCTTGTTCTTGTAGCTGTGCCTAAGGCTGGAATCAATATAAATCATCCCAACCCATTACCAGCATGGAGAGCAAGGTCTCCTTTGAACCTCACACCGCCTTTGCATAACCTGCCCCAAGCCTTTGACAAGCTGTTGCCTAAGTTTGACCCCTTAGAAAAAATTGTTGTAGACGACCACCTGCAAAGCTTTTATCTAGCATTAGAAGGGCTAAGGGCTGGGGAGCATGAAGATGTGGTCTATAGACTTTTCCCTCACACCCTGAAAGGAGCAGCAGCATCCTGGTATTTCAGTCTCCCTACAAATTCGATTCCTGATTGGGACACCTTCGAGAAGGTTTTCAGAAGTAAATACACCACTTAGAGAACTCATGCCTCATTAATGAAAGGTCTTGGTTTGTTAAGAAAGGAGAAGAATGAGAAGGTACATATTTTCACTCAGCGATTTTCAATGTACCTAAAGAACTTCTCTGAAGCTGACAGACCCTTAGACAAGGTCTTAATCGAGTATTATACCTCAGCCCTAGGGCCTAAGTTGGCCATGTTTGCCAAAATGAAATCCAAACCCACATTGGTAGAAACTTATGAAGAGGCCGAAAGAGTAGAGGCTGAGAGGGAAAGTGTAGAAGATTATCCTGATTTGCCTAGAGAGAAAACTACAGAAAGAATAGCTTTGGTGTTGTCCAAACCCAGAGAGGGGCACTCACATGATCTTGAGGGAATGATGAAAACGATGCAGAAGCTTTCCAACCGGATAATAGATCTGGAGAAAGAAAGGGACATTCAGAAAACTTATAAACCCCACTATCCAAAAAAAGAGGATAATAACCAATGGAAAATCCCTTCCCCAAATTTAGCCTCAATAAATATAACAGAGATAGGGGGGGATAATTTCTGTACTTTTCACCAGCAACCTCACTCTGAGAAGAAGTGCCCTCAATGGTTAAATTCAATGTCTTTGGTAATGAATAAGTTGCTGAATTCCACATTGACTGAAGACAGTGATGAAGAAGAAAGAAAAGAACTGTCCATAGAGAAGCAAGACGATGATACAATATTCTCATGGAACGGTGTTTCGCTGTTCAACACAGAAGAACATACTCTCAAATCTCAATATACGCCTACAACCACAAAAGATAAAAACCTGGCAATTGAGGACAATGCAATACTCTCAAAGGTTCAAGAGGTGCAAGAGAAAGTCAAGAGGCAGGCTGATGTGAAGGCTAAAGATGACATACCTGAATCCACTACTTGCAAACAGGAAACATAGCCACTCGTTGAACCTGCCAAACCTGTGGAAGATGATGAGGAAAGAAAAGATGACAAACTTAAAGAGGAGATGCCTAATCAACCCGTGGAAGAAAAGATCGAATTAGCTAGGACAAGGAAAACTAGCGCTCCACCTTTCCTTGTGACTCTTGAAATTTTAAATCATAAGGTGCATAGTTTTTTGGTGGACTCTGGATCATCCATGAATGTTATGCCTCTGGAAGTTTGCAAAAAACTTAATGGGAAACTAAAACCTACTATCTGGGATGTCACTCAACTTGACAAAACTAGTTTCAAAGTAGTGGGGGAGATGGAGAACGTTCTGATTCGATTGTCTACAAATAAAAGGATATGTCATTACATTGACATCGTAGTAGCAGACATACCTGATGGTTATGGAATGATCCTGAACCGAGATTGGACAGCAAGACTAAATGGGTACTTTGCTTCAGATTGGTCTCACTTGTGGTTACCTCAGAAGGGCAGCCCAAACCTGATTAATATATTAAGAGAGCCCTACATGAAGCACAATGTCACTAAGATAGGAGAGGGAAATGAATCTGCTGATTTTGTCCTGGGAAATTATCTGACTGAGTTTGAGTTAAGACATCTTACTCCAAGAAAGGCCAGTTCTATGAATGACGTTCAGCCTGAGCTCCTTCAACTTCTTTAGGCTGTAAGAAATGATTTTAGAATAGTAGACATGGGTTTAGTTTCAAAACTAGCCCAGCTAGACCATGGTTAGACAACTCATCTCTATTATTCAGCCCACCCCTTAACTCCCCATGATTAAAAGATTTTCAGGAGTGGGCAATAATTTTTCTTTCCTTTTGTTTTGTACATAAATAAATTGATTTTTCATTCTTTAATGCTTTGACGTTTTCTGTATGATTATTGGATTTGATGTTGTTTTCCATTGTTGCTTTGCCAGCATTTCGTTTGGTTTTGAATAAAGAGGAAAAATTTTGGTTGCAATGGAAACATCAGGGTTCTTTATTAACTTAAATCTTGAGCAAAAGACTGTGCTTTAAAGTATAGAATGTATTCTAGTAGCAGTGTTCCTAACTGGCAACGCATTCATTGAAGTCTTACTTAACCCCTGTAAATAACTCAGAAGTAAAAGAGCTCTGGAATACTATTTAGAGGCTCCATCCATTTCACATCTTAAATACCCAAGGGGGTGACAGTAAAAGACTCACGGAAAGGAAGCACAGTAAAATAGTATATCATATATAAATGATCCATTTCATATATTCAGAAAAGCAATAAACTATCAAGAGTCAAAACTCCTTAAAGAAAACAATACATATCAAAGCAAAATATCAAAGCATGAAGTACTAAATGGCCACAAGATCCTCTCCGTCCGTGAACTGAAATATGAAGTACATTGTTCACACATAAGGACACTATGGGATAGAGAATCCTGAATTAAAATTCAGTAAGAAAGGCCTGCAGGAGGACTCATATCAAAAGAACTAAAGTTCAAAAGGCACAAAAGTGCAGTTGGCATGGGAATGAGGAACAAAAGGATATACTGTTTAGACTCTGTTACAATCCTATGGTGTCCAAGCTGTAAAATACCTAAGGACAAGAAAAATAAACCTCACTTAGTTGGCCTCAAAAGAGTTATTCAGACTTGCAATACTTCTGATGTTACCATCTCCCAAAAGAATAGACTTCTTTAAATAATTTAAATGCATTATTTGGCTTGCTTAGGAATACAAGCGTCTAGAAGATTTCATTTTTATTCAGACAGTATTGCATTGGGAAGGAGTTAATTCAGAGATATGGGGTTCACCAGGTAGTCGCCAATTGTTGTAGCTGCAACAATTTCCCAAAATTCCAAAATTTTTTTAGGACCCTCCTTTCGCTTGGGCTAGCTTGATTTTATGCTTTGATTTGGTCAGGAAGCTTTCAGAAAGGGTTTCTTATGCTGATTTGGTTTAACACCTGTTTACATCTCCCTCTAACGCTGGAGAAATTAACTTTTGTATCAATCCTTATCGTTATCTTTGAATACCTTTGAAGCCACTCTGAATCAGAAGTTTGTTTAATTGACATTCCCACCATTGCGGAGGTTTTTGCCTTTTCTTTTCCTGCCATTGCGGATGACTTTTGGTTTTATGTCGGAAGGTGTGGTTATTTACTTGTCCACCGTTGCAGACGGATCTTTGCATTTGGCCTCCGCCGTTGCGGATGAGTTTGGGGTTTGATTTTCAGCGTTCTTTCCAATGTATGTGTTTTTCCTCGGCGGAATATTGGTTTTGAATCGAAAGCTTTATCGTTTCTTTCTTCCGCCGTTGCGGCAGGAAAGCTGCTTCTTTTCCCATTAGTCCTTTAAGGTTTTAAGTATTTGGGTCCCGCAGTTGCGGATGAATCCGCGGTTCGACCTTCCGCCGTTGCGGAGAAAAGTTGGCTTTCATTGTCCGATCCTAAGAGCCCTCCGACGTCTGATCGTTGGTTTTTTGCCTTGCGTATCACGGCGGTCGGATTTAGGTTATGGCTTTCCGCTGTTGCGGAAGACTTTACGTTTTACCCTCCGACCCAAAGTTGTTTCCTGTCCGATTTAAAACCCGTCGCACGTGTGAACCATTTGTATATATGGGGATAAGCGAGTTGGATTATTCTATTGTTTTGTTTTGCTCGAACTGTTGTGATCATCCTGCACTGTCGACCCCTCGAAGCTCATGGACCACCGTGCCGGTACTCGCATCTAGGTGGCAGTTGAGGAAGCCCGACCTCTTTCGCCCCGTCAGTTACGCATCGTTGCCAGGTAGGCTCGATATTTCCCTACCTCATTCTGTTCAAGGTTTTTGGTGATGTTTGCTGCGGTTGGGTGTTTTACTAGGGTTGTGTCCCCTTAACCCCGTTTTACATGCGTACGGGGGTTTTACCTGCGGTTAGGTTTTGCTGCAATCGTTCCTTTGTTCGCCTTGTGATAGCACCCACATATTGAGGAATCTTGTTCGCGGTTGGGGGCGGGTTTTTAACCTACGAAATAATTACTTTGGCCCGCGGCCGTTGGTGTGCGACCGTGCGCATACTTGATGGAGGTGGTGCAGGTGGCCGTTACACCGCCTGCACCTAGCTTCCTCGTATGTGACGATGAAGCACAGAGGAAGGTTTGGTGAGGGTTTTTCCTGTGGCATTTGATGGTTCCTTTTTCGGTCGAATTTCATGTTACCCTTGGTCTTGAATCCCAGCCTTGTTGCTTGTGCAGCTCCGCGCAACTCTTTTTGGTTCAGTCGTCTGAAACCCTAGATGGTTAAAAGGGATATGCCACTGTTGTATTTTGTTAACTGAAAATAACAGGGGTAGTGGTTTTGATGGAAGCATCGTGTGCAGAAAAGTGATAATAATACCCGCAGAGGACGAAATGTGTAGTCAAGTTAATGTAACTATTTTGCCGCAAACTGCATGAGTCTTCCTCAGTTTTATGTCTACCGGGCTATATTGTTAAAATGATTGGTATTGAAAAACATAGGTGACTAGAACGATGTTGATGCATTCAACCCTCTTCTTTGTTTGTTATGCAAGTAGACCAAATTGCTGAATGTTGCACCCTGCATTTGATATACATGCATTTGCTTCACGGATTGCTATCTTGGGAGGAACGACACATTGCGTAGTGATGTAGATTTTATGCTGGATCAAATATGGTTGATGAATTGTTTAGTATCATGCAACAGTAGTATATTGCTCATTTTATTTCACACGATTGAGTTTGCTTCATGCTAGATATAGATAAGGCCATAGAATACTGCACATTGGTTTCAGTAGTTCTGATAGTCAGGGCATTTCAGGGCTGTACAATACATGCATTTGTTGCACTGATCACTATCATATTAGATATACGAAAAATGGCACATTGCACAGTAATGCATACTAGCTTGATTATTCAGCCCAAAGGGCTTATATCCTAGCTTCATGGACTAGTTGCTGTCATGGTACACATAGAAAGAATAAAATGCTGCACAGTGTCTTGTGAATGTCTGCAACTTGAATTGCTTAATGTCACAATGTTATACATGGAAGGAAGAACTCACAATGTCCAAGAGGTAGAAGAAGAAGGCCCCTGTGGTCGAAGAAGAAACAGAAGTAGAGGTTGTGACAAAGACCGAGTACATATATGAAGACACTCAATGTGTTTATGGTGTTGAGCCCAAGTACAAATGGGGTGAAATATATAGATTTATTTCCCACAGGGAGGTTCCCGACATGGGCCTCGAAGAAGAATCCATCTATGCTAACATAGAGAAATCTTCTCTCATGAAAGTTGCCACCTGAATAGAGCTGTTCCCATGCTCCGAGGTAATTGGATGGATTCTGCCCCAGGCAGATACAACCATGATGATCCTGGGGAATGTTGAAGGACAGGGCTATGCTGCATTTAGCCCTGGATATGTGGCGTTGGCTTATCACCTACCAGAAGCCCAAGTTTTCTTGTCTGATGATTGACTGAACAGCATCAGAATGGACCTGGTGGAAACCCTTAAGGGGATGATGTTGCAGGGAAAGCATTATCGATACAGACCGACCAGTGAGTATGATACAGCGAGCTTGAGGGCTCCCTATAGATTTATAGCTCTGATGCTTAATAGGATCTTTGGGAGAGCGCATGGCAGACTCTTCAAACTTGAATGGATACCCATTATTTTTCATGTGGCAACCCAAGGAACAATCTTCAATTGGGCCAGCATGGTATCCAGCAGTCTTTCTTCTTGCTTGACCTCAGCCTTGGAGGGAGTTTCCCAGAAAAGATCAGAATTCTATATGAGTTCTATATTAATAGATTGCATATTGTGCAACCAGGCTTTCCCCGGTCTCAGGTGCATCTGGGACAGGGAAATGATGCCTGTTTATGTCGCTTATAGACCATTGTGGGCTAACCGGTACCATAGCCATTACAGAGAGGTCTGTGAGCACTTCATTATGCCACTGTACACACTCATCTTTCGAAAGGAGTGTAACTGTATGTCGGAAGAAGCCATGCAAGTGATAGAAGAATACGCGGATTATTTCTTAACTGAAAATGGCATGTACTTTCGGATGTTCAGAGGATCAAGACCACCTTCACTGCTGCCCAAATATGCAACGGATTACATAGTACACAAGGAGGAAGTCAGACAAGTATTCATAGATGGAATAGGCAGTTTTCTGTTCGAACATAAGAAGACTGCCTACCCTCCTTTTCCATTCAAGCTAGGAAGCTACAAATTCACCAAGGTGAAACAAGCTACTGAATTCTTAGAGGAGTTGGAGAAGTTCCATTTTGGGGAGATGCCCTACCACAGAAATGACACCCAAGGAAAGGTTATTGAGCATTGCAAAGAACACAAGGTACACTTCGAGTATACCCACCATTTTGATAAGGAAGAATCTGTCTTCCGAAATGCCCCAAACATGACAATGCTAATGAGAAGATTCAAGAAAAAGATCACCACCAAAGGTGGGAAGGGGGATGAATAGGCAAAGGCTGAAGAAGAAGCCAAAAGGAGGGATTAAGAATCCCAGAGGTTGGCGAAAGAGGCTTCAGAAAGGCTTCATACAGAAGAAGAAAGAATAACTGCTCAGGAAGCAGCCAAGAAAGCAGAGGAAGCAAAGAGAAAGCTCGATGAAGAGATTCAAAGGCAAGTAGCTGAGAGGATAAAATTGACACAACAATCAGCTTCTGAAACAACAGCAGGGTAGGCCCAGGAGGTGGAGAACCCCCAGGTTCAGACCCCTCAAATACCTGCTACCAGCGTACCCTTGGTCCCCACATTCGATCTGGTCCCTTTTGTCCAGGAAAAGGGAAAGGAAATCCCTGATTTCAACACTGTATATTATGATAGGGAAACAAAAAGAATAATAAAGAGGACAGAGAGGAAAGTTGAGGCGGAGGGTCTACCTGGTAAAATGATAACAGATACGGCCGTTATGTTAGGAACAGACCAGGATCCAAGATTTACCCTAAGAGCCAGGTCTGCGTTCATCTAAGCTTCAGAAGATAATGTAAGCAAAATCATGATTGACTTGGAGCAATCAAAGAAATCTTCTGCTCGATTGAAAGATACATTGAGGCATGAGAGGGAAGAGAGCAACGGGATCAAAAGGAAATATGAAGATGTGCAGCGGGAAATGAAGTCCTCAAGAGCTGAAATATAGGCCCTCCAAGTAGAAATGCAAGTTAAGGAAACAACACAGGAGGACCTAGAGAAAGTGCAGAAGGAATGCCAGGATCTAAAGAGTGAGAAGGGACAGCTACTGGCAAAGGTGGAGGAGCTAGAAGAGCAGCTGAAGATCCTCTTGCAAGCCAATGATATGCACACCCAAGAACTAAGAAAGGAACATCAGGAGCATATTTCTGCCTTGAACACTGCTTTGGAAGTAACAAGAGAACAGTATGTCGATCTTCAGCCTCTCAAGCAGCATGTATTGACCCAGAAAACCAAGATGCTACAGCTGCAGACTACTATTGAAAAAGAAAGGTGTAAAGTCCTGCAGATCGACGGTCGTAGGAGATCCTGGAAACTGCATCCTTCTTTGTGGATAGGTCCTAGGACGTCCTAGAGGTCCTGACTGTATGAATGGAAAGGTTGGAGAACAATGAGGAAACCCCAGTAGAGCTACCGGAAAAAGACCAGCAGGCCCTCAAACGGGACTATAACCTAGTGGAGTTTGCTATTAATACCGCTGAAGACTTCAAGAAGGCAGTGAAGAAGAAAAAGGGATTATGCACCGAATTCTTCAGAAGAGTTCTAAATACATTCGACCGGTGCCAGATAAAAGTAGATGAGAGGCTTGAAGCTTTCCCAGATCACGATGCCTTTGTAGAGCTATTGCAGAAGAGATTCCAGGAGGAAGAAGCTAAGGTGCAGGATATCAAAGCCATGGATGATATGATCTTGAGAAGCCAAGTAGATCACCCAGCTATCAGTATACTGCTTCTGGAAGATCAGCTCCATTTGAGCACGTCCAGGGTCGAGGCTATCAAGAAACAAGCTGAGAAATTTGAGATAAATATTCAGTTTTTAGAACCTTGTAATTTTGAAGGCATCGCTAATGAGGCTGTAGCATGGAGGAAGTTTCTGGATAGTCAAGTGGGCCCTTCCTCATGAGGGGTCAGTCATTATTTTAATTTATAACTATCTTTTGTAAAACATTTAAGAAAAGCAGAACATTGGGAGACGAGAGGTTGGGAAGCCCAAAGGCCACTTTGGGCAGCCCAACAGTCTGACCCTTTTTGTATAAATGTAAAAGACTTAGAAGAAGGGAAGGGATTTTTCCCAGTGAGACTGGTGAAGACATATTGTAAGAAGAACTATTTCCTTTTGCAATAGAAAATTACAGTTTTCCTATTGGAGAAAGCTTAGTGGAATATTCACATGTTGTGCTATGGATTTGTTGAAGAGGAACTATTTCATTTTCAGCTTTATGTCCATTAACTGTGAGACCGTTCTAACTCATTGAACCTATGTTCTTGTATGAATGTTTTCCAGTTTATTTCATGAAGATTTCCACTATGAGTAATGTATGCTGCTTATGAAACAGTTGGCTATCTGATTGTTGAAATATCTTTAATCTTTCATGTGTTGTAGAGAAAAATATTAGCTACTTGTAATTTCTGTTTGTAATACATGAATAATCCACATTACTCATAAATAAATCATATTCTGGCTCCCCGGGGATAGGTGGATAGATAGGTAGTTAGATGGAGAGTTGGTTTGTTTCATTCTTGCATATTTGATGCAGATGCTTGTGAGCCTAAGACGAGAGGTAAGAACCTGCGCATCACATTGTGATGCTCCCCGCATCCTCATCATCCTGCATTGTTAATTAGGCCTTTGCATTTCATACATTAAGTCAAAAATACAAAAACTCGGTGGACCGGGCCGCAACCGGTAAAAACTTTGTTTTGTTACTCGACCTACGGTAGCTGGACCGCAAACCGGATGGATTCCCTACACCAAATAGTCAACGGGCTAGTTGGGAACGTTGATTGGGGAGAATCCCTTACTGTTGTCGCCTGCGAATTTCCAGGCCCCAACAAACTGGTAATGATTAAAGTTCCTAAATTATGCAAATGTTTACCTACAATGATAATCCATAGGTATTTAAAGTTCTGAAGCAATGGAGGAATCTTCAAGGCCATAGATACCACTAACCCAATAAAGCTCAGGTATGGCCTTTTAGGGCCTTACATAAGCAAAGCTCCGGTAAGTCTAGGACCTTACCTGAGAAAAGAGCTTGGATAATACCATCACATATTATTCATTATATATCCTTAGAATAGAATACAACATTTAATATGCATTTGATAGTGTTATCATGAAGCACTCAATTTGGAATTTAAAAGGAAAAGAAATCTTTGTTGTTGAACACTAAACTAAGTATGCAACTAAGTCACCCCTAAGGATATTGAACTCAGGTCACCTTGCAAACAAAAGCCACACCTTAACCAAGTGAGCTAGTAGGAATTGACTGAATGAGATGTAACATTATATTTGAGGTGCTTTCCATGTTGTGCTAGTTAAAATATTTCCAAGCACTAATTGCACAGTTCAACCAACCTCGGAAATATAGAAGTACCTCCAAAATTTGTTGTGTTCACACACTATTTACTCACAGTTGTCTCTTATACCACCCAATACTATGGCACCAACCTGGAGCCATTGCTATCTCAGTTGTTCTGTTGGAGAAAATTTTCTGCGCACTCTACCACTAAATATTTGCAAGGAAAAAATGATTTTTTATAAAATTATGGAAATTATGTTGCAAAAGTTTTAAATTTGAAACTTTCTGTCTGTCTTGGTATTTGTGCATGTTGCTGGTGTACATTTAAACCCGCTGCTGGTGTTCATGTCAACCATTGTTTGAGGGTTTCTTCTCATGTCAACTTTGAACTTCACACTTACCCAGAGAGTTGTGGTTGCCTACTTGCCAGTTTTATTTTTCCTTGGGATGAGACATGTTGGAAACATGCAAGTCTGCACTTAGAATTTTATGATGGTCTGCAACTTGAAGTTGGTGACAGTCGGGAATTCAAAATTTGTGCCTGTCATTTCCTTGGAAAAACATGTTTTTGTATCTTGAAAAATGCACCAAACTAGACACGAAAAATTTCTCCCTAAATACATCAATTTGAAATATGCATGCCTTCCTTACATAGGATTTGATTATGCTTTACTTCTTGAAGTCTGTGCCAGCCAGGAAAAATTGGCTTTCCAGAAATTTAAAAAATGAAACAAATTAACTTATATGTCTCTGCCATGCAATGTTGGATTTTCCTGGAATCTGCTCCAATGTGTTCCAATTCTCTGGGCTTGTTTAAACTTATGTGCCGACACAATCCTTAGGGTACTTTTGGACTTCATAATCCATGAATGAATCCTTCTTGGCTCCATTTGTATCGCTCTGATGCCATATTAGTATTTTCAATTGTGTACAGTGATAAATTAGAAAACAAGAAATTCATATAGCTTCAAGTATATAAATACTTTCCACTTCATATTCCCAATATTTATGTAAAGACTATTCACTCCATATTCCCAATATTTATTTTAAGACGACTTACAAGTTACAATTAGTCATCACAACTTGACTTTATTACAAAATAGACTTCCTATGCAACCATTAAATAGTTTGTTTATCATGTAAGGTTGGTGAATCCTCATGAGTTTAAGGACACATACATGGGGAACACAAGGTTTGTCTAATGCTATGATTTGTGCTGAAAACCCCACCTTGTTGCTACAGAGAGTTTACTGGGTTGCCTTTTTATTGCATTATATGTTAGATTTTTAGCATTCAAGCTAGCATTATGATCTTAGGATCTTTAACTGAGAGAAAAACATGCACAACAATAAAACACAAGAGACAAGAGACACAAAGAATTTTCCTCGGGGAAACCATAAAGGAGAAAACCCCACAACTTCCTCAGAGATAGAATCAGCACCAAAAGTAAAACCCAAAAACATAAATATGATCTCCCGACAGTAGCAGTCTCTCTCTCTCTCACTAAGAGAGCTTCTCTTCTCTCACTCATGCGCCCCAATGAGTGAGTGAGTGTGTGTTGTAAATAGAGAGACTCACTCTCTATTTATATTCTTCCCTTCACTTGGAACCCACTCCAACATGTCGGCCTCACTTAACAATTACTTACTAGAGCCGACATCTCTAGGAGTGTCTAATAACCCTAGTGCCCCACAACTTGTGGGGAATTTGCCTCCTTTGACCAATAAGGAGGTTTATCCTTAACACAATGGTGGGGACTATTTCCCCGACTTACAATGACTCACCTAGTGTTGAATTCACTAGGATAGTCTAATAACCCTAGGGCCCCACAACTGTGGGGACTTTAACCCTTAACCAATAGGAGGGTTACCCACAATGACTTGACATGACTTTCACATTATAGAAACTTCCCGATTGGAACATCGAGGCATGACATGACGCAAGTACATCCCAGAATAAACATCGGGTTACAATAGATAGGAAATACAAGTGAATACATTCCGAAGTTACAATTACATCAACAATCCCTCTTAACTAGGAAGGTATTCTCTCGACACAATTTTCATCACTGGTCTTCTTCTCTGGATCATCTCGTCATCTGAATCTTCAAGTCATCTTCATCTTCAGATATAGATCATCACTCGATCTGGATCTGGATCATCACTCGATCTAGATCATCATGGTTCATCATCACTGGATCTAGATCATCACTCGATCTAGATCATCACTGGATCTGGATCATCACTCGATCTGGATCATTACTAGAAATCATCACTGGATCTGGATCATCACTCGATTTGGATCATCACTACTGGATCTGGATCATCACTGCTGGATTTGGATCATCACTGTTGGATCTGGATCATCACTCGATCTGGATCTCTCAGAGTCATCATAACTGGATCTGGATCTCCTCTGGTCATCATCATATGTGTTATATCATGATTATTCTTGTCATAGGAAGTTCTACAGTGCCAGCCTTCTTTCATGCTGGGTGTATGCCTACCTCCTCATAGGTCTTTGGTAGCCCTTACATCTGACCTACTCGTCAGAATGGCCAGCATTCACATCTGACCTGCTCGTCAGAAAGGCGGTGGCCCTTATATCTAATCATGTAGGACCTGATACTACATTCACATCAAAATGGCCAGCACTCACATCTGACATACTCGTTAGAAAGGCGGTAGCCCTTACATCTATGTAGGAGCTCATCCTACATCAGAATGGCCAGCACTCACATCTAACCTACTCATCAGAAAGGCGATAGCCCTTACATCTATGTAGGAGCTCATCCTACATCAGAATGGCCAGCACTCACATCTGACCTACTCGTCAGAAAGTCATGCACTCACATCTAACCTGGTAGGAACCAAATCCTACACCCTCGTCAGAATGGCCCCCAGTCCCAAACTGAGCTACCTGGTAACAGACTAGGTGCCTCCACTCTCCCGGAGAGTGGCAGTAGCCCTTACATCTGACCTACTTGTCAGAATGTCCAGCACTCACATCTGACATGGGAGGAACCTAATCCTTTAGCCATGATAGAATGGCTCAGCCCTTATATCTGACCTACTCATTAGAATGGCTCTTTCAGTCTCAGATTGAGCATTCCTGGTAATTGACCAGGTACCTCCATTCCCAGAATGGCAGTCAACACTCATATCTGACATGGAAGGAACCAAATCCTCTCACCATGACAGAATGGCTCAGCCCTTACGTCTAACCTACTTGTCAGAATGGCTTCCAGACTCTTCACTTACCCTTAGAAGGGACCTCGATTTGGAGAACACCAAGCTTCTCCTTGAAGTACTCAAAATTCACTTTCTCCAATGGCTTCATCAACACCTCAGCTATATGATCGTCCATCGTAACATACTGGAGCTTCACTGCTCCCCTCTGCACCATATCCCTGATATAGTGATACTTGATCTCGATATGCTTCGACTTGTCATGGAACACTGGATTCTCTGAGAACTTCACACAACTCTGGTTGTCACAATGTATACAAGTAGCATCCAACTGGAGATCAAATAAATCAGACAGTAGCTTCCTCAACCATATTTCCTCACAACTAGCTGAATAAGCTACGACATACTCTGCTTCAGCTGCACTCAATGCCACACAGGATTGCTTCCTGCTAAACCAAGAGATCACACCTGATCCCATACTGAAGCAACACCCTGAAGTGCTCTTCCTATCGATGGCACTGCCTGCCCAATCTGAATTAACATAACCCTCCAGGTTAATCTTCTGATTCATATCATACTTGAGCCCATACTTAACTATACCCCTGCATGCTTTGCAACCATCAGGTGAACATGTCTCAATGTGTTCACAGGAAAGCAAATATCTGGTCTCAGGTACATCAAGGACCCAATCATCTGACGATACATTGTAGCATCAACCGTCTTTGATGAAGCATCACTCAATAGCTTTAGGTTTGATGCCATAGGTGTGGTCATGGCCTTACAATCCATCATCCTGAACCTCTTCAGGATCTCTACAGCATACTTCCTTTGTCCAAGGAATATTCCATCTGCATTCTTCCGCACCTCCATGCTTAGAAAAATAGTGCATCAACACATAACAGGAGCATCACTAGTCTTCCGCCTTCAACCTTGAAGCAAAGGTTGGAATCTACTTTACTCTCAATAAATCCTAGAGTCATCAGTAATCTATCCATCCTGTCGTACCATGTCGAACCTTAGATCTTCTGTAGTCACTCCCTCTAAAGTGAAGCGTCATACTCCCTCTGTCTTTTGTACTCTATGTACTGAAACATTCTATACTGGAGTGACAAGTAGCTTCCTGTGCTACTAGTATTCTATGTATCCATCTAGTGTATATAATTTCATCTTCAACCTTGTGGCAAAGGTTAATATCTTCATCAATCTCATCATGTATGTGTTTCAATTCTTATTGGCTACAAATGTCTCTTTGTAGTCTATGCCTTCTTTTCGTGGGAAGCCTCGTGCTATGAATCTTGCTTTGTATCCCACAATGTTTCCATCTACTACATGATGGAACTACAAACTTCCCTTCATGTATCGATACTGCATCCTAGACATCATTCTTCTTGAATTGGTCTTCCCTTCCTTCTTGGTTACTTCTTCATGGCTGGAAGGTTCTGCATCAATGATGTCGCTACATTCGTCATATTATTCTTCGTTTTTGAACTGTCGTCACTTGTTTTTTGGAACAAGTCTTCATTCTTCTTTGCTTGTAGGCGATTATGTATGCGATATTTCCTACAAGTCAAATGCATTTGTATGGTTAGAAACATTTCATAAGGAATATTCATATTGGCAAATTCTTATGCATAAATATATGATCATGCATCAACATTCATCCATATCTCACGGAAACTTTCTATATGCTTTCCATCTCTACCAGGACATCATTGAGATTGTGCACTAATCCAATATGTCAGCAAAGAGGTTTCATTCTAGATAAGTAGCAATGGAGAGTTGTATAGCACCATGAGCTACTTACCCATTACATGCATATTAGTAGTATACTGTCGTTAATGCAGAAATTCTATCATGCATAATACATCAACTGAATATAAACAAATGCATAACAAAATAATATCATGAAATGACAATTGAATACTTATCTTTATTTGTTTCATGGGTATACTCCTTCTTGAGCCTTTAACTTCTTCATATTCTTCATTCATAATAGCATCGTTTCTTAGCCAAATGCTAAGATGGATAAGGGGTTCTTCAAGAGTTTAGTTCTTCGTATTCCTCATTGCTTGAGGGATCTTCTTTCGATGGTGAGAGTTTGATCTTCAGTTGCTCCCATCTTCTCTTCTCTTAATATGAGTCGAGCTTCTTCTTCTTCCCAAAGTCTGTTGAAAGTAATCACTTCCTTCTGGCACACATTCCTCGCATGAATGAATCCCATGATCCTGGGAGACCATTCAAGGTGGCTATCACCACTTCTATATTCTCAACTTATTCTTCTACTACTACAAGTTGTTCTTTGATTTGAGAGACCCTTGTAAAGTATGACTGTATGGTCTCTGCATACTAGATCTTCACATTCTTCGACTGGTTTCTTAAGGTCATATTCCGGATTATGTTCTTCCCTTCAAATAGCTTGGTCAAGGAATCAAACATATTCGGTGTTTTTAGGGAAGACACTTGTGGTACAAGTTGATTCGTGATTGAATCAATAATGATCTTCTTGGCCTTGACCAAGTTCTTCTTGTGTAAGGCTTTTAGCCTCATCTCCCTCTGGAACTGAAACCTCTCTACTCATGTAGGTGTCCAATTCATTTTCTTCAGAGAGATCATATACTTCCATGGTTGGAAGTTTTCAACTTCACCAAGCTTATCATCAAGATGATGTGACAAATCACTTTGAAATGATAACCTCAAATGAAAATAGCAAAAGATTATATCTTACCGATTTGAGGTGTCCGTCTTGGTTCCGGAGTTGGCTGATCTAGGGTTTATCAGAGAAACCCTAATTTTCAAAACTTGGAATATTTGAGATTTTATTGGATAGAAATATATATCTCTTCAAATGGAGCTATCTAATGTACTCCTTTTTTGAAAACAGTGGAGGGATGCTCCCGGAACAGGAAGCCCTAGTTTTCCAATTTCTTCTGCAGAAATGCCTATTACTGTTTCTATGGTATCTATGAAATTATGGCTCCCTTGTGTCTGAAACTTTTCAATAAGGTAAAATAGCATGTCCCTGATCCAAAACCACAGGTTTCATCAGAATTGGTTTCACCAATTGGGACTTATGGTCCTTTTCCCAAGGTGACCTATTACAGGACTGTTCAGAACAATGAAGCTGTACGGACTACCACGTGTCACTGGTTCATATTCTGAGTCTTAAACATAGACCACAAAAAGTACAGTTCGTATCCTTTCTGTAACATCTTTAAAAATCTCATTTGGACCTGTGTAGCTCAAGATATAGAAATTCTCCCTAGGTGTCCTATTTAGGGATGAATTCTGGAAGAGGCTGGAACCCTAACTTGGAAGGATCATATCTCACAGAATATAGCGAATCGAGAGCTAAATTTTGGACACAATGTACATCATGATTTATCTTCGGCCTCTACAATTTTTCGCTCCTGATCCTTTGCCAATCTTGGGATATAGCAAATGTACCAAAACTTAGCCGTTTTAGTATTTAGGGTTTTTCTAGCTTGGGGTCAAACTAGGTTTTGACTTTCCCGGAGTTTCACCCAACCAAAAATCTTGATCCAGGTCTCTAAACTTTGATTTTGATGAGGAGATCAATCCTATGCTAGGCTCACTCAAAAATTCCTCTTCTGCAAGAAGCCCTAATTTTCCGCACCAAAACTGAAAATGCTCGGAATCGAATTCTGCTTCGACAGAAAGATGCGCCCTTCAATGGAGAGTCAGCCTAGCATACTTTTGCTGATGGATTGTGGAGAGAGACCCAAAAATTAAGAAGCCATAGCTTCTGTAGTTGCACAATGTCTTCTTCTCAGGTTAGCTCAGATACCATGTTATATTTTTATCATTCAAGATAGCATTATGATCTTAAGATCTTTAACTGAGAGAATAACATATACAACAATAAAACACAAGAGACAAGAGACAAAGAATTTTCCTCGGGGAAACCATAAAGGAGAAAACCCTACAATTTCCTCAGAGATAGAATTAGCACCAAAAGTAAAACCCAAAAACATAAAGATGATCTCCTGACAGTAGCAGTCTCTCTCTCTCACACTGAGAGAGCTTCTCTTCTCTCACTCATGTGCCCCAATGAGTGTGTGTGTGTGTGTTGTAAATAGAGAGATTCACTCTCTATTTATATTCTTCCGTTCACTTAGAACCTGCTCCAACATGTCGGCCTCACTTAACAATTACTTACTAGAGCCGACATCTCTAGGAGTGTCTAATAACCCTAGTTCCCCACAACTTGTGGGGACTTTGCCTCCTTCGACCAACAAGGAGGTTTATCCTTAACACAATGGTGGGGCTATTGCCCCGACTTACAATGACTCACCTAGGGTCAAATTCACTAGGAAGGAAAAAGATGCCATTTTGGAAATCAAGGTGCATTGGGGTATGAGGGAGGTGCACACATACATATGCATAAAATGTATATTGCAAAAACGTAAAACTTATACAAATCAGAAATAGAATTTGTGTATAATATCAAAAACTTAAAACATAAAACATGTGATATGATCTATAAAACTGAACTTAATACCAGTGGACAACATTACTTTGCAATTTATATGAAGGGTACATAGCTGTGGGGGGTTTAAATTTGAGGAACAATAGTAGGCTTACATTCGATATTTTGGCACTAGACACACAATTTGGATCTCTATAACAGTTTGGCAAGTAATAGAAAGCACAAATAAAACCTTTGTACAACTACATGACACAAATTATATAGAATGAATTTCTATATCAGCTAGTTGGCATGAAATATGTAGGTCAGATTATTAGGATAACTTCCTGACATATTCATTTAATAGATCACATGGCATGGAAATTGCATAATTCAATCAGATTGTTGGGCATCGAGGATGCAGAGTAGGCATTAAATTAAGAATATTAGGCATGGGATTAGACTGTTCAAATCATAATTTCAGATTGTTTTGAGGGCACTCTCAATTTTAGTTATGGGTCCCTTCCTGCACCTGTCATGTGTACCCTGGAATGGGGAGGTGTGTTGCTATGATAGGGAGATGCTCCAGTACTATTTTAAAAATGTTGTATTAGATTTAATTATGCATGCTTGTTAAAATCTATAGCTTGAGTTAAAGAACTTGCACAGTTCTTTTATCACAGTTTCTTGCTTTTTAGAATTACTCCTATCTATCATGTTTCTTTATAAAATAGAAATATTTTTGAAACATTTTTTTTCAATATCATAATAATCATGGGATATGGATCAAATTAAATATGTTGGATCAGATTAAATATGTATTTTATTAGTTGTTCTCTTGTGGTATAGCTCGAAGGAGTTCTCTTGATCACTTCTGATGAGATCAAGCTCAAAATTTTGAAAGATATGGTAATTAACTATGGTAGCAGTTTCGCTGTGGATTTATTCATCTATTCATTTATATATGTATGTGTGTATGTATAATGACCATATACCCATTTACTTATACATTATAATGTGGGAAACCTACTTATCCACAATAAATGGACGATTTTGTTATGGTAACTATTTGACATTGGCATGCCATATAGAGATAATGAGTGGGGATGGGTGGCCATGGGTAACATCCAAACAAGGATATACTTAAAACCGAAGAAGGTGCCTCTCACCCTAGGACCTAATGCCAACTCCAAGTCACCTGAAACTGCGAAACAGTTTTGATATGGAAATGACACTTTTCCAAATGTTTAGGAAGTGTGAAAATGACATATTTAAATAATTTAAAAAATAATTCAAACTCTAAAACGTTTTGTGCTTTCGTTTCCATATTTTAGATTTTTTGGGTTTGTTTCCTATTTAGGGCCTTTTTATGCACAAATAGAACATTCCTGGATTTCACTCCCTTTGAGGGCCTTTCATCTTTTTTCCTTTGGAACAAATGAAACATGCCATTTATGGTCTTTTGGATAGGAAGTGTCTCAGAAATCTCGTGGACATGTTTCTATAAATAGGAATGCCATGCAAAAATTTCATGGGTGTTTCATACCTGTTGTAATTTCCAAAATATTTCTGGACAGGAAACATGGGATATGCAAGAATTTCCTGTGGCCTTTCTCGATTGTAACTTCTCATAAGACAGTTGTACCAAAATACCAATTACAACGTAATCCTAATTGGATTATGCAATTGTGTTTTTTTATTTTTATTCAATATTGGGCATTAAAGGTGAATAAGCTAAAAAAATCAAATTTGAGAAAGGAAATCAAGGTCAATGACACTTTACATTCTTAGTCTAATTTTAAATGTACAAGTTTGAAGGTTTGAAGTGAATGGCTATTTTTATTTTTGTGAATAGTTGGTTTTTTCTGGGAACAATGGGGTTGTTTAAATTTCCTTTTCACCAACTTGAAATATAGCTGATATATCATGGTAGCTGACATTGAATAGCTTATCCCATTAATATTACACTTATCTTTAATTATTTTATATGATTTGTTATATTATTTTTCTTTCATGGAATATGGATATATATTTGAATGTGTATGGACATATATCTATTTATGCACACAAATACCTTCATGTACTTGCATATCATACTATAGTCACATGTGCACAATAGCATGTGCCCATGGCTAATAATTTTTTTGCTAATATAAATCGCCTTTGTTGGTGTTCATTGTTAAAATATTCATTATATCATATATGATGCACATGGTAGGCATATTCTTTTAGTAACCATTCATGAGTTCTTATCTTAACATCCCATTGCTGAAAAAAATCACACCATCAATTAATAACAACATTTATGTAGCAACACACACATCCTCAATTGGATTCTACAACTATTTCTTAAACACATCCCTTATTCTTTGTCCATATCAAGTTTAGGTTATTAGGTATGCATCGATACAATATGTTGTTCTCTAAGAGTGTTTTACAGACCACTTTAATAGATTGCATAATTGTTTAGGATATTTTATTGCTTGAGCACGGTATATTTTTGTGTTTATTAGTTTGTTTGGAAAAATAAATTGGATTTTAAGCATGCCTATCTTTGGATCTTATCGTCTTTTATTAGAATTACAAATGATGAAATCTATGTGTTAATATTGCTCCTCTTCCTGATTCTTAAAGGGTGCTAGCTCAATGGAAGAGCCACTGCTTTACAAGTAGGAGGTTGGTGGTTCGATTCCTCCATGCCCTAGTGATACTGCAATGTGTTTCTAAAGGTAAAAAATGTAGTAGTGCAAGATGGATGCAATATTAGACGCAACACTAAATGCAAAACATGATGTAAAGGTGGGCGTCACACCAAACACATAAGTGGATGCAAAATCTGACCTTATGTTAGACGCAAATGTGGACACAAAAATTGATGTCACACTAAACGCAAAATTGGATGCAAAAAGAGACTCAACACTAGACGCAATTAATTACTCAAAACTAGATGCAATCCTAGGTACAAAACTAGATGCAACAATAGATGCAAAAGTGGACCCCTAACTAGACGTAAAATTGGACATTAAATTGAGCACAAAATATGTTGTATCGATGGACATAAAACTAGGCGTAACACCAGGTGCAAAACTGGAAGCAACATTTGGCGCAAACAAAAACTTAAAACGAGAAACAATATTGGATGCAAGATGGGACAAAACATTGGATGTAAAACTTGATGTAATATTGAATGCAAGATGGGATGCAACATTGGACACACAACTAGATGCAATATTAGATACAAACATGGGTGCAAAACTAGGCACAACACTGGGTGCAACATTGGGCTCAAACATAGATGCTAAAAAAGACATCAATCGGGATGCAACACTAGGTCCAAACCTAGATGCAAAATACGATGTAAGACGAGATGAAACATTTGGCACAAACATGGATACAAAAAAAGACATAAAACAAGATACAAAATTAGATGCAAATGGGGATGCGACATTATAAGTAAAATTGGATGCAAAACTAGACACAATATTGGGCCTAAAATTGGATGCAACCCTAGATGTAGAATTGGACACATAATTTTATGCAAAACATGATGCAAAATTGGGTGCAAGAATCGATGAAAAACTAGGAGAAAAATAAGACGCAACATTGGATGCAAAACTGAGCGTGAAACTAGGTGCAAACAAGGATGTAACAAATTACGCAAAAAAATATGCAATAGAAGATGCAAAATTGGGTGCAAATAAAGGCATAACAAAAGATACAAAAAATTGGGCGCAAAAATGGACGCAAAAAATAGATGTTAAAAAATGTACGGAAACAAATATGCAATAGATGACATTTTACGAAAATGTACAATAGCACTGAATTTCTCACCACAATTGGGAAAAAATTACACTAAAATTTGGCGCTAAATTCGACGCTAAATTCAGTTTTTGTTGTAGTGTTTCTTAAGCTTTTTGAGTGACGAGATTTGATCTTAGGACCACAAACTCGACATGCAAATTTTCCCTTTGTTTAAATACCTACAATATACAGATATGGAATATCTATGTCAATTATAATTATATTTAAACTAATTTCCTACTTCATAAAATTAAATGTAATTAAAGCGGAACTTAAAAATACAAGCCACAAAAATGGGTTAACCCTGCGGCATCGTGTATTTTCCATACATGCATTGCATGGAATTGAAATTGCCTTTGTCATATTGGTCTAGATACGTCATACATACTGATGCCATTACATAACTTGACTATATTGTCTATAAGAGGCTCGATATATACATTTATATCTTTGACTTGGAACTTACCTGATTGATTTGAAGTACATATAAAATATACAATTATGATAACCATTAAGATATATAAACTATGCACAAGAGTAAAATAAAAATATATATATATATATATATGACATTAGGAAACAAAATACGACAAATGAGATGCCACAACTACAATAAAAATAAAACACTTGTAGACACAATATACCTGGAATAATCACTGACAACATTATGTGCTCCCTCTTTATTGGCAACCATGGAGGAATGTTATTGTTGATAACAAAAATAGGCCACACCGTGTAAATGGATCTCATCTGTGCAAATGGATTAACAACATCTGCTGCTAAAGAAATCATAATATTATAGGGTTCTTCTTTAAAGTGAGGCCACTTTTCCTCCATATCTCTAAATGTAGAACCATCTGCAGGCATTCGAATAACATCATCTCGACTTCTGTTCCTTGCATGGTAATCCATAAATTGTGCTATGTTATTGCACTGGAATAGTCGTTGAAAACATGGAATGATGGGAATATAATGAGGAACCTTGTGAGGCACCTTTTTTGTTACTTGATCTGTTTGATATCTACTTATATGACATTCCTAACATTCTGTTGCAAATTCATGCTGATTATAATATATAACATGTTCATCGGGGCATGCATGAATTTCTTCATAATGCATTCCAATCTCTTTCATGATGGAAGATAAATCTCGATATGTGCGAGGTAAAATATTTGATGGTGGTAACAAAAATTCAGCTATCAAGCTACATCAAATAAAAATAAAAACAGAGTTAATATAATATATAAATAATATTAACGAAACACATTTCATCCGTATTAATTTGAATTATGAATTAACAATACAATTATTAAAGGAACAAATATAACCTTTATCACGATCATATATACATGATGGATTATTTTACATACCTTAACATTCGTGTGATTGATATGTTTGAAAGACGATTCATATCCTTCAAGTTCATTATCAACAATATAACAAGGAGAATATTTGTTTTTGAGCCTTCATAAAGGGGTTCGTATGACTTCTCAAGAAGTGAGGTATATTATGAACATCATCAAAGCCATCAATATTTTCATGATCATCGTCATCATCATCATCCATTCTAACATTAAATGAATCATGGATCAATTTATTTTTACCATCATTTTAAACCACATTATCAGTATGATCATCTTCTTCAATAGGATGATTAACTTGTTCTCCATTAAGCATAGCCCCATGTTCCTCCGGTACTTTTTATGAAATAAATTCCTCTGGACGATATGTCGTAGGATGTATTTGCATTATAATTACATGAAGACATCAATAGATATAATTTAATATTGGAAATATTAAACCAATACATACATTTAACAAAGAAAAAAGTATAAAAAACGTTATAATGCTAAACTTACAAATCAATGATATTCATCCCCCCCCTCAGTGTGTCCATGTTCCCTACAATGTTTGGTGGCTGTTGTGATCAATATTCTTCTACTCTTAAAGCCCCTACATTGACTACATGGGTAATAACATTTTCCATCACGCCTTCTTTTCGCTACATCCCACAGTCTAGCAAGCAATTCTCAATTTTGTTTGTTTGGATCAGGAATATTGCTATTTGACATTTTGTCACAAAAAGCTTGAATGAAGAATATCGACAACATTAAAAAACCAAGGTACACACATCACTATTTCCACAAATGGTGGTTTGTCGAAGAATAAAATGATTTCCGCAAACCGTCTGTCGATAAAATGATGTCCGCAAACAGTCCGTCGAGAAATAAAATAATTCCGCAAAACGTCCTTCGAAGAATAAAACCATTCCGCAAATTGTCCTTCGAAGAATAAAACAATTCCTCAAACCGTCCGTTGAGGAAGAAACTAATTTCTGCAAACCTTCCATCGCTTCTATAGCAAACATGTCGGAATGTTTCTGTAATTTATATATTTTCAAATTCAATAGTCGTTGAATAACTGACGATATGAACCTAGTTACCGTTGCAAAAGTAATGACAAATAAGTCGCAAATTCGATGACATCACGTCACATATCTGATGGCTATGTTGTCGCCAATCCGATGACGGTTGGGTTGAAAATCCAACGGCACTGGAGTCGAAAATTCGACGACAAATTTTAGCATGTAAAAAAATTAATCAAAATTCGTAATTTCAAATTGAAATCCGACAAAACAATACTTTTCGTCAGATTTTATCGTCGGATTTTGGGTTCATATATTGTTGTGTTTGGAGTGTTTATCTGCATCCACGTTCCTTTCCCTATAAACATGGTGATAGGAGTAGGCGTAAAAACTTTCCAATTGTCACATAATTTCTTCTAATATTGTTAGAAGATAGACATTTTGGCAGCTTTGAACTTTGTTTACCCAATTTACCACATTGATAGAGTCTCTGAAGTTCTGAATAGTTTTGCAATTTTTTTGTAAAGAAAAACAAATTAAAATCCCAGAGCAGTAAGTTCTGCGTAATTATTTCTTCCAGTTTCCAACCCATTTGTATGTGAAAATAGTGTGTGTCAGAAAGATAATGGGTAGCTCCACCTCCACATTGATGATTTTGGGTGGCTCTGTAAAAAAAGGCTCATGTGAAGCCCATGGGTTAATTTTTATGCATATTACATTATAAATTAATATTTTGTATATATATTATTTAATAATCCTATTATGGATTGGGTTTCCACCTTTTGAGAGCAAGGTTATTCTTACATACCTAATGTATTGGTAGAAGATAACTAACATGAAGGATAAGAGGCTTCTTAACATTTATTCAAATTCCAGTGAAAGTCTCTCGACTTAAAAGAGCATAGTATGTAAATGTTGATTCTTGGTTAAGCATGGCATTGGAAATAGATTGGGAAATAACTCACTATTATTAAAAGCACCATCCCAACTAAATTTAAAGATAAATTGTGGCGCAACTAAGAAATAGTGAATAAGAGAAAGTTAAAGTACTATAAAGAGATTTTTAACCTCAACCGAAAAGATCAAAGGTATCTTTCTACTGTAGCTAGCTTAAAAAAGAAAATTAATATTTTAAAAATAAAAACAACCCCCATAGTAAAACTAGGCATTGGACAAAATGTTTTGACCCATAGGGGTTTTTTTAATTTTAATTTTTTTAGAAATTGATGCTTTATAATGTTTGAGAATCTGTTTGAATAATATAAATTGGTTTTCTTATTGTTAAGTTGTGAAAGTGCATGTTGGTCCTTTGCTCTACGAGCCTAGAAATTTTGGTTGCCTGAAGAATGGGCATTGTTTATGTTGGTGTTTTATCTCAAGGGTTCATTTGGATGGGTGTTTAGCTGAGTTATTTATATTAACAATTGCATGCTCGAGAGTATAATTAATTATCTAATTTTTTCATGTTTTATCTTTTTTTTTTGTTAATCCTTAAAGGATTGTAAGGTTTATGCATCTACCTTGTAGGCAATCTCTAAAAAAAAAAGATATTAGTAACCACATTTTCATGATGAAATAACATTTGTAGGATTCCTTTTACAGATTCAGGTGTCCAATGTGGACATGGTTAGGTATTAATATTATTTATGAGTTTTAATGAGATCCACTTTGAAGTAATTTGAAACTTGTATGGCAAAAGTTGTTGTCCAATTTTACAAATATTAGTTTGCAAATGCTATTTTTAAATAAGTTGTGAGCTTTGATCACTTCATTTTTTATTCTACCTACAGGTGGTTGTTAGGAATTAATCAAGCTGTATCTTTTTTTTCCCCTCGAAAAAAAAGATGCATTTCATTAATATGTAACGAAACACATTGTACATGGACTACAAAGAGTCATATCCTATCATGTGACATTTGTATATCAAATATTGTGTCATGCAAATCATTTATTTTCGGTTGCACAATTCTATAGATATTAACATCAAAACTCAGGATTCAGGAACCTGATTCAATAACTGTTGTTTTAACATATTTAATCTGTTGTATATAGTTGTTCCCTACCCTATCGGCATGCAATTTACATAGTAATTATGCTTCTTCAATAAAATTTTAGTCCATAGCTAATTATAGTATGCTAATAATATCATATGGAATGGGTCCTGGTGCATGTTCCATTATATTGTCGTTGTTGTGCTCCCATTGCAACCGCATATCTTCAACTTGTATAAGCCAAACTTTAGATAGTTGGTTGGCTAGATCATTCCTTTCTTGAAAGATGTGTTAGAAACTAATAAAATGGAATCTCTTGGTGATCGTGATGAGGTCTTCATATATATAAATTAAGTGTAGGTTCTTTGGATTTTTCCTCTTATTCATCCACTCAATAACATGGAGGGAATCACAAAAGATCTGAATTTCATGTATACCAAAGTTGATAGCATGTACTAATGTATAGTTTAAAGCTAATAACCATTCTTGATTGTTGATAACTTGGCCCAAACCCACTGCAAATTTATTAAAATGAACTTCATAAATGTGTATGATCCCCCCTGCGCCTCCCTTACTTGGATGTCCTTGCAAAGCCCTATCAAAATATGCCCAACATCTCAAATGATCTATGATATCCTCCCTAACGCAAAATGATCTATGATCTACTCCCTAACGTATCTTTGTTTATTTGTTACTTTTCCTTAAGGGAAACTGTTGTTATCTATATAGTTGGCTTCAAATATAACAAAAAAAATAAGAAATATTATAAATTTTTTTAATATTACGTTAGCTTTTTGTTTTTGGTTATTACAAAATTTCACAATGTGTTTCAAGGAAGTGTACTTTTCTCCATTATATTTTCCTTTTAAACAATCTTGTAATTGAAATTGTCAAAATACCAAAAGCTTTGAACATTTTTAAACACTAAACTTTTTAAGAAATTGTTATATGTAAGGTTATTTATTCATTGGGCCAAGAGGTGTTTTCTACAACCTAAAGTGGATGAGATGTGTCATGTCTGTCATGCTGGTATGTCACATATAGGCTCCAAAAACTAATATATAAAATATTATAAAACCAAGCACATGTGGGCTCAAATTTAAATTGGCTAGATTGTAAAATACATTTATATAAACTTTACATTGAATTATTGAACATCAAGATGCATGTATTTTTAGGGGAAAAATATACATGGAATTTCAATTTCAATTTCAATTCACGCATTCTCACATTTTTAATAAATATTTTTCATAAATAATTAAATACAATTAAATGTTTGTGTATTTTTTAGTCTTTCCTTGCTTTGATCTACAATAGAGACACATATTCACAACATAATCATTGAATGAATGCAATTTGTTCCTATTTGTAGGATTTATAATTGGCACATGGATGATTCCGATGGAGAATATATTGATCATGTACTATTAAGTGAATAATATAACAATACATTAGATATTAGTCTTATAATAAACACAAATTAATAATAATTGGGTAAATTGCAAGTATTTTACTTTATAATTAGTTAGTGAATACAACATGCAACTTTACTTATTAAGTATAACTATTTTACTTGATAATCATTGAATGAATGCAATTTGTGCATATTTGTAGGATTTATAATTGGCACATGGATGATTCAGATGGAGAATATATTGATTATGTATTATTAAGTGAATAATAGAACAATACATTAGATATTAGTCTTATAATAAGAGTAAATTAATAATAATTGGGTAAATTGCAAGTATTTTACTTCATAATTAGTTAGTAAATGCAACTTTAGGTATTTGTAGGATTTATGTGTTATAGTTTACACCATGAAACAATTAGCACTTGGACAAATATATTTGGGTAAATAACTATTTTATTTCATAATTAATTAATTAATACATTTTTGTATATTTGTAGGATTTATGTGTTAGCATTTACAACATTTCCAACATGATTCCAAATTGGAATAGTTCATTCCTAGACAACTATAATGGAAATTATAATGTAGGAAAACCATTCCTCAAATTTAGGGCCCTAAAATGGGTTTGCATCTATGGTAATAGTTTTGGTTGGTCAAATAATGGATATTATGTATATTGTAGAGCTTTAGATATATCACTTTTGTAAGTTGAGTTTTTCATTTGAATTCTTTTCTTTATTTTATTTCATAATTGTTTCTTAGAAAAATATTATTATTTGATGCTTGATGTTTTATATATTACTTGATATAGTTTTCCTCTTGGATTTGCAGGAGCTTTTAAAATACATGACCTTCAATTTTTTCAGAAGGATTCAATTCATTAAAGAACTCCACTAGTTAAGTATAGAAAAAACCATTTATTTTGAACTTGTGAAGCTCTTCATCCATTGTTTTCATGTTTCTTCTTTTATATTTTTACATGTAATTGGTGTATTTTTCATCAATTGCATTGGATCTTCCCATGGCCAATTCCTATGGCTTTGGAATTCAAGCAACTGCCATCGAACAATAATGATGCATAAGTCGATGATGGGATGTCCAAGGAAAACCCTCCGTTAAAGCATTGGCCGAGAGATAAAATTTATCCCTTTTGGCACTAGGAATCCTTTTTCATTTGATGTATGCAATTTTCATTTTCTTCTTCTAAGTCTTGGACGTAAAAATTATTTTCTTAGGTCAAATGAAAATGAGCCCTTAATCAATTACAAACAATTTAAGTCATATTTCAAAATTAATAATAGATAATACTAATACCAATATTAACAATATAATATATTAAAATAAACATTCATTTCAATATGAGTGGGCCTAATGATTAAGAACATGTATTTCCTCCTAGGAGGTAAAGATTCAAATGGGAGAGGTAGGATAACTCCCTACCCCAAAAAATGAAACAAATGATCCTTTCTCTAGAAAGAGCTAAATCAAAAGCACACCACCCACAATTATGTAAATAATAATGGCACAAATGCCTTACAAAATTATCCACCATAGAATTCAGAAATAGATACTCCATTTTTCTTGGCTGGGGTGAATCCGCGGACCTGGGTAACACTTTTTGGCAAGCGCATTTCGGCAAAAACAGAAAAACGTACCTCGGTCGAGGGTTTAACAAGCCTTCGATCGAGGTTTTAATATCTCGACCGAGCTTTTATCAAGCCCTCGACCGAGGTTTTTTTCAGCCCTCGACCGAGGTATTTCTTAACCCTCGGTCAAGGTTTTAATACCTCGACCGAGGGTTAATAAATACCTCGGTCGATGTGCCTGTGTTAAAAAAATTATAAAAAGAGGCCGCCGGGTTAGAAGGGAATAGTTCTATAATAGGCAAATGCATGGGATATGAAAACATGTGTTTAGCTAAAAAATACGTTTAGCTTATATGAGGGGGCTTAATAATCTTCTTATTGACTATCCACTGCTACATATATTTGGTATTTTTATGGAATTCTCTATAGGCCCTTCTGGTTCCAAGTGGTACACTGTCTGGTCTATTTCTTTTTCTTTAGGTAAATATGGGATTTAAAAAAATCCTCTACATTCAAATCATTTGACTCAAGCATAGGTCCTACATTCTGTTGCATTCAATATTCTTTCCTGAGCTCTGGTGGTGATGCTAAGTTAGAGTTTCATTGATCGTACTTACATCTCCAAGTATTCTTGCAGTTAATCCTCTGATTAAAAATGCCACATAATTCTTTTTTTTGTTGGGGCTCTGTTCCACATAGATTAGTTCTTTATATAACTTCTTTCAAGGTCTTTGGCAATTTCCAGAGGCATAAGGGAATGTCCATATCTAGTTAATTCACCTGTTACAGTGCAGGTTCTAGCACTATTTTTTTTAATATGGCATCGACATTCATCAAAGGAAGTGAGTAATAATCATTAACATAGGTTTTGAAATTCATAGTAGCTTGCATGATCCATATTTATGTGAATAGTATTCATTAACGTATGTTTTTTCAATTCACAATCGATATTTATCAGCCTTTGGTGGCAAACACAGTTTCCTTCCTATGATTTGTGTCATTTTCTTTCGATGATCTACTCTAGATAATAATTCAAGAACATTTTCTTCTTCCGTGCATATATTTATCTTTATTTGATTATTTGATCTCTCTGGTAGAGTTGATAACCTTGCATTATGTTTATTCAAGAGCTTTCTTTTCTTCTTTAGAATGAAATTCTGATGCAAAGAAGTGTTTGGAACTACCCTAACTTCATTTTATTTAGTCACAAACGTAGAAAGCACATGATATTTGACATTAGGAACATAATTTTCATGAATATCTTCAAAATATTTTTCACCCTTCAAATTTTCTTTATGGTGGGGGAATAGAAACACCCTTACTTTACTAACCAACCAAGCACCCATTGAAGCAGGGTTATCTTTATTTTTTCTAAGATGTCAGATTGGTATACCATTTATTGTGAGATCATTATTGTACATCCCCTTTAGTAGTTAAGTTAATCAGAGAAGATGATCCCAATCGGAAATATAAATACATAAAATCGACTAGGGAAATTGAGGAATATAGTTGCATGTCTTTTCTGGATGTATGGGTCACTAAGAAGGACGACAAGTTTTTATCACATCAAGTATACTAGAAAAAGATGCATATACGTAGGTATCTGAACACTAACTCACATTACCATCTTGCACAAAAACTTTGGTGTCATAAACACACTAGCTAAAGATAACCCTGCTTCTAAGAATAGCACATGGGTGCTTGGTTGGTTAGTAAAGTAAGGGTGTTTCTATTCCCCCATCGTAAAGAAAATTTGAAGGGTGAAAAATATTTTGAAAATATTCATGAAAATTATGTTCCTAATGTCAAAAATCATGTGCTTTCTACGTTTGTGACTAAATAAAATGAAGTTAGGGTAGTTCCAAACACTTCTTTGCATCAGAATTCCATTCTAAAGAAGAAAAGAAAGCTCTTGAATAAACATAATGCAAGGTTATCAACTCTACCAGAGAGATCAAATAATCAAATAAAGATAAACATATGCACAAAAGAA